>WNWK01033606.1:0-21033 GCA_009830355.1 Cherax destructor | reverse complement strand
ATACGTGTTAATCGTTAGATATGTTTACGGCATTTGAATAAAGGTGTGTCTAATGTTACATTGCAATCACATGATGTGGAAAACAATTGTTTATATATATTTTAGTGGTTAATGTTCTTGGGCGTGTATTGAGAGGTTCTTGGATATGTATTGATAGGTTGTGTATGTTGAACATTGAATTCTTTATACATGAACGCCGGTGATTTGTGGCGTTTTGTCAATGTTTGTCATTGTGTTGATTGAGAAAGTGTGAATGTGCGATAGTCTTATCGCGGTAGGAAATGTTTATATATATTTTGTGTTTAATATTATCTAATGTGTGTGCTTCTTATGTTCTGATATTTATGATTAAATAGTGTGGGAGATTGTAGTACGTGTGTGTCATATTGGATAATTTGATGTTCTTGGATATGTATTATTTTGCTATGTGCTTTGTACCCTGTTTCAATAAAATATAAAAAAAAAAAAATTCAGAGCATGACAGCTAAGCAGAAGTATTTATCTCATTCAGTAGGAAAATAAAATTAATATAATATGCCTAACATCAATAGCTTGTTCAGTGAATATTTATTATAAGTTTAGAAAGTGTTTGGCTAAGAAAATCACCTATCTTTCACCTCAAAATATAAACTTGGAGAGCACAACCACCTTCTATGACTGCTGGAACAATAATGAAGGTCAGTAAGACTAAATGTGGCCAGAAACACACTGCGCAAGCCTGTTGCAACCTGTTGTGACACGTAGGTATATATTGAAAAGTAGAGCTAACAAACAATTTTAACCATGATATTCATTATCAGTGACCTAAAACTAGTTGGAAATTGCTACTCTGGTCTCGGAAGCATTTTGGTTGTTGAGAAGTGTTATTAACGAAGCTGTTGGGAAACCCTTCGGAATTTCTTCATCGAAACTAGATGGCACAGAAACACATGAAACAAAAGTAACGGAATCTGGTCAACAACAGGACTTAGTTAACGTCCTTACTCGGCTCAGTCTAAGGTAAAACCTATTCATCCGTTGGTTCTTTCCTAAGGTAAGCTTATTAAGCTTTCTCATATAAGTTTAGAGGGTCTTAACAGGCGACGTGATCCAAAGAAAGAATTTTTCTTATAAATTTGTATATGAAGACAATCTGCTAGTTAAGAATAGTGTTAGCAGAAAATCCAACTGACGTCGGTAGATGTCGGTTAGTAATTAATCAGTTGCCTCCAAGGTGTCGCAGTGTGTGGTTGTCTGCTCCACACCTAGCCCTCTGGTGGCGAAAACCGTCTTTACCCATCAACATGGAGGGTAGCCGGTGACGAGTTCATACAGTTTGTGTTGAACTACTACAGGGATCTATATTGGATCACAGCATAGACATTATTCTTCTACAAATTCTGCGAGACGTATATAAGATTGCTAACCATGACATCTATGGTGTGTCCGTGAACGGTGCATCCCGGGTGTTTGTTAAGTTCACATCTTCTACAGTGTATAAAGAGATCGTTCAACTGTATCAAGATCAACGATATCAAGTCACTCCCGATGTAGCAGTGTGTTTACGAGATGTATCTCGTACTTATACGTATTTAAAAATTTGTAATGTCCCGTTCGAAGCTGATGGGTATACTATCCGTAAAGCTTTTGAAAAATTTGGGACAATATACCACTACCGCTGGTGTGTGGGGCACTGGACCTTTTGAAGGTAAACCGGATGGGTCCTTTTCGGTGAAAATGTCCATCAAAATACCCATTCCATCTTATGTGCTCCTTGAAGTATTTCGTACACAAGTGTATGTGTATTACCCTGGACAAAGGAAGATGTGTCGTTTATGTGATGTGTATGGGCATATGGCATATCAATGTGACCGTCGGCGTCCTCACCAACAGAGTGACAGCAGTGTGCCGTCCAAAGCTCCTACACGTGTACCAGAAACCGTCGTTGTTGAGAGTGCCTATATAGCAACAACGTCTCTAATGCCTTCCTACAACGAGTCTGATATTTCACCTGTCTTACCGTGTGTGACATTGCCCTGTACAGCAAGGACGGTTGATGATGTCGATGCGGTGGCGTCGTCAAATACTACTACAGTCTTGAGAGATGATGTCGAATTATGCCTCCCGGTATCCTTTCCGGTATTAGATGGTGAAGTAGAGGAGTGTCCAGCACCACCATCCACCCATGTTACATCTGATGATGGCGTTGCAAGCCCTGTGACAACGACTGTAACTTCTGATGGACCCACAGTGATAGTTACTAGTGTGGAAGTACACGGACATGAGACCTCGCCAGCCCGCGCTGTAGTCGACGGGATTTCTCAGAAGCGGGCGGCAGGTAACTCAAGCAGTGATGATGAACTGACTCCAGGTCAACGTCCTGGGAAAAGTCGTGGCCGCGATTGCGGCTCATGGCAGTGTAGAGTTTGAACAGAGGGAGAGTTTCTTGCCTGATGCTGTTCTGGACGGTGATGGTATTGTAGACCAGAGTATAAATGTGTTGCGAGTGACTATGTGTGATATACACCAGCAACCTTCCAGTGTTTAACCATTAATGTTAATGGGTTGTGGGCACTTCATCGGAAGGATGCCTTTGAATGGTGTTTAAGCTATTATAGTCCTTATGTCGTGTTTATTCGAGAACACAATTATCGAGATGTGAGCGAATTGAGGATACGAGGGTATGATGTTTATGGTGTGAATAGTCCGCGATTGAAAGGTGGTGTAGCAGTATTAATTCGAGAGGGCAGTCCTTTTTGGTTACGTCATTGGGAAGTTGCGTGTGATTGTAGGTTAGTGCGTGTTGACGGGTGGTGGGGAACGACAAGCGTGGGATTTATTAGTGTGTATGGGCCTGCGGCACATGACGCAAGTACGAAAAACCAGTTTTTTTCAGGATGCTCTTGTGTATCATTTCCGGTCACTACCCGTGGTGGCTGTTGTGCGTGGTGACTGGCATTGTGTGACGCGAAAACGGGATGTCGAACCGTGGGGTAGTGGTTTTAATTCCCAGCTTTTTGGTGATATTTTGCAAGGAGTTGGTTTCCGCGATGTGGGAGGTGACGTAGTTGGTGAAGTAGATTACACTTTTGTAAGACAAGGCTATGCAGCGCGAATCAATAGGATTTATGTTGCCCGTGCAATTGATATACGGAGAGCCCGGACTTGTGATGGACATTTTACCGATCATCGTACAGTGTTGGTACGTCTCTCTTGGACTGGGTTACCGCACATAACACCTCGATTTTGGAAATTGAATGTTAGTATTTTAAAAGAGGAAGATGTTCATGTACTGTTTGGTCAGATGTGGTCTCATCTATGGAACGAAGGTGTAGGCGTTGTTGATATTCTAGAGTGGTGGGACTTAAGAAGTAAACCTGGTATTAAATATTTTTTTCGGGCGGTGAGTAAAGAAGTGAGACAGTTATGTTATGGGAAGTTACATTATTTACGACAACAATTGCATGCATGTTACGAGCCACGTGCAGAGTATCCAGTAGATACCATTGCCGGACTGAAAGAGGAAATATCAGAGCTACAAAATCAGTTGTTCCACGGGGCGCATTGTGGCTGGTATTGATGAAGTACTTTGGGTGATCCGCCATCGGCATATGTCTTACGTGAACATCAATGCCGCCGGGCTTTAAATACGCGATGGAGTTGAGTCCTTCCCGACGGGTATGACAATAACAAATACCGATTGTATGAGTCTTTATGCTGATATTGTGTACCGTCATAAGTTTAGTGATTGTCGAGAACGTTCGGTTGCCATGGACATTGTTCGTTCATGGATATCTTGCCGGTTAACGACAAATGAACAACTGTGTGCTATTGGACCTATTGGAGCTGATGAGATACCATATACCCTTCAGGATATGAAAACAGGAAAATCGCCGGGGTCCGACGGATTACCATGTGAATTTTATTTGGAATTCTGGGGCGAGCTTCGTGGATCTTTAATACGGTTATTGAATAGCATGAAAAATAATTTTAGATTAAACAGGTCTCAACTGGAAGGAATAGTAGTTCTTGTCCCAAAGAAAACCGAAAGTACTGATATCCATGATTACAGGGCGATTACCCTGTTATATACTGATTATAAATTATATGCAAAAATTTTGTGTAATCGCATTAAACCTCTCTTGGAGAAGGTTTTACATCCGAGTCAGGCTGGGATTCCAGGGCGATCGATGTCTTTGGGACAAAAAGTAAATTGTGATTATGTTCATGATCATCAAAGTGGAATGGGGGAGGGGGTAGGGATTTTGGCTATAGACTGGAAGGCCACATTCGATAACGTAGATCATCTCGTGTTGAAAACGATACTGGAGCTGCAGGGTTTTGCACGTCCAGTTGTCAGATGGGTAATGTCATTATACGATGACGCGGTTTTACGTGTCCAGGTGAAAGGGATGCTGCGTATGTCTGTGTCTTTGCAGCATGGGATCAGCCAGGGGTGTCCGTTATCGTCCATTCTGTTTGCCCTATATCAAGATCCGTTATATAGGGCGATGGTAAATGGGTGTGGGCAGCATCCATGTACTGGGCAGTGTGGTAGAACTATTCATATCGATGGCTATGTAGATGATACGACACTCATGATCTCCGATGTCGGTAGTTTGTCTACCGTTGATCGTCTTTTGAACATTTTCAGTGAAGCTACGGGTATGTCTTGTAATAAGGATAAGTCTGGGCTTTTACTTTTAGGATCTTGGCAACGGGGTCCTCTGTCCGTGGAGAGCCCCTGGGCTGTGCGTGATTCTTTAAAAATATGTGGGATAATTCATGCGTCTAGTACAAATGAGGGGCGCGTTCTCAACTCTCAGATGGTGGTTGATAGTGTTATCCAACGTGTAGGATGTTGAGGTTACATGGATTAACGCTCTATCAACGGGTTTTGGTTACTAATTCCATCCTATATGCTAAAGTATGGCACGTCGTGCGTGTTATTCTGTTGTGCCGAGGGATGAGACACGATGTTAGTTCGCGTCTTTCGGTTTATCTGGGGAAGTCGTTGTTGAGGTTCGGTGTGCTTAGTTTAATGTTCCAAGGAGTTTGGGTTTTAGATTTTCATGTTTCAGTAGCCCTTTGTTAAGCATACATATGTGCAATACCTGCACGTGGCGAGCCATCCAGTTAGTGAGACGTACCAATACCTGAGCGAGTGTGTCACAGGACGTGATCGTCATAGATGTGTAGATATATTGCGTATACTTACTGTAGTTTCCAACCCGCGTGCGTGTAAGTTACGTATGTTAGTTCAGGCGACTGTAGAAGATGACGTGCCACCGGTCTGTGGTCAGTTTCCGTTGTATGCTTGGGCGGAGATTTGGAACCGGTTGGTTGATCTTCCTTTGCGACCCATAGTCCGTGATACAATGTATAAATTCTTTCATAACATCTTGCTGTCGGGTTCGGTTCTGTGTACGCGGCAGGTACGTGATTTGCCGTCTTCTAAAGATTGTGGGTATGAAGAAACAGTGTTTCATGCAATTTATTTTTGTGAACGTTTAGAGGCCGTGCGATGTTGGTTTGGTAGAGTTATTAGGTGGGTGGGTGGAGGGGGGTTATCGACTTTACGTGTCCTTAGTCTAGACGTGGGGGAGTGCTGGATGGGGTCGCACGGGCCCTGGGAGTATTAATTAGATTTCATTCATATGTCATGGGTACTCAGGACAGTGGGATCAATTGAGCGAGTTCACGGTATTATCGCGGTTATGTTTCGCACAAAGTGTAGGAATCGTCTGTTGTTTGGGATTCGTTGGGAGAGCAGTTTCCCGTATACGTACCGTAACTTCTGTGTGGCAGATTTATGGCATTTGTACGATGTCAAGACGTATAATGACTGGCCTGTCTTGTGTAATCGTGTGTGTTGCGTTTTGTGAGAGAATAGCGCGAGTGGTTGTGATTTTTTTTTTTTTATATTTTATTAATCAATACAGTGATAATACAAAAGTAACATGACGGTACAACACCAAAGTACCTTATAAATTCAAAACAATATAATTATCTTAAGACTAAGGTATAGACATAACCTAAGGATGTCCTCAAACTAGACAGACAAGAAAACTACCTAAATATGTAAGTGCCGTGATGCGGACACTTACCCTACAGAAATATGAACACATTGGACAATATGTACAGACATTGAACACAGATACCTACATAATAACTCAAAACAATACAAACAGTACAAAAATAACATTGTTCATGTATTGTATATATAAATATACTATTGTTTCAAACCATGTTAATACCACATCAAGGACTTCATAAATGCTAACGATACTAATCACAATGAAGACAAACGATATACGGTTCACAGCGTTCGTCATCAACCTAAATAGAAAAACCCAACTTAACAATGTAAGTGCCGTGATGCTTTACCCTACACCTTATACAATCTACAAATTAAACATGTTATGGCACACCTGTAACCTGTCGTCCTATGGACTGAGACACGCACATTCACGCCAATTCACGCTGAGGCCAAAATAGCACAAAACACGCACTTGAGTACAAAAACACCCAACCTCACTATAAACTCCTCTCTTCCCTCATACTCCAAACTATAACCATTAAGCCAGTAATTACGTGCGACCAACAAAAGTACAACATAATGATCGTTCTAAGTCGCATAAGTTCAAGGCCTGTTTAGACATCCGATTGCAAAACTTGCATCATCACCACACATTACAATATATGTCCACCTGACCTCCTATCACTGGCTGGTGGACGAAACGTGTTGACGCCCTATCAGGTGACACCGGAGAGAATGCACTTAACCCTAGCCATGTCACCCGCCGTATCCCCCCTGTTCAGACACCCCTGACCATACCCCCTTTCTCGACCAGCCCTTTAATGAGGTACCTACCCCCCTCACCCCTCCAACAAAATACCTATAGTCAATTCCCTATAACCCTTAGAGAAAGCTTTACACCATGTCCCCGCATATATAACCTGATTTCTACACTTAGACCTATATATACCTGCTGCCAACACTCTGATACGCTGTGCTCCGGGAGCCTCCCGCATTACCCACAAAATATGTATATACTCGACCACCAAGTAAACTACCGCCCTACCAACGTCCTCTGGAAAAGCCCCCACGTCCAAACACAAAGCCCTCAGGGTCATCAACCCCCCGCCCCCACCCTCCTTAATACCCCACTAAACCACTCCCTGACCCCCACCAACGTATCACAGAAATACAGAGTATGATACGCCGTGTCCAGGACCCCACATGATCCACACAACCCATCCCTGATGATGCCCATCATAAACAACTGTGCACGCGTCACTAAAATACCCAATAAAAACCTATAACCTGTTTCACGCACTCTTGGTGGTATTCGCAACTTCTTCATCCAACGCCATGTTAACTTCCAATTATACATTGGATAAATACCTGCACCCTGCACCACACCTCCCCCCCTCCACTCTATCCAAAACGCCTACTTTAACCCTCCCAGGCTCCCTAAGAACAAGGAGGAACCTCAACAAAGCCTCACATCTCAACAGATCCCTACCCCTCCACCACCTACATACCTCCTGCATGACCCCATTCACCGTCCTGCCCCCTGTACCCCCACCTACCACATATTCTTGCTTATCAAAAATACTTTGAAGCCTGTTACGTAGCTGTATCAACCCCAACACCCCCAACCCCAACCCAGTAGTCACCACCTCCCTACCTAACCAATGCCTCCCATGACTCCAAATATAACGAAAAACCCTCCCAAGCAACCTCTCTACATCACACTCCCGGAGAGGATATACGGCAGCAAGAAACCATATTTTGCTATATACTAAAACATTTACCACCACTGCCCATTGCAACAGTGTTACTTCTGTAGACCTAATGCCTCCCAACCTATCTATAGCTCTGTCCACCACCGCCACCGAATTCAATTCTCTTGCCAATTCCCTATCATGACTGAATATCACCCTGCAAATTTTAATCCTATCGATGCACTTCCAACCACCCCTACTGTCCAATGTCCCTCCCACCCATGCACCTACTTCCAACAAACTTGACTTACCCCTATTTACCCTCATACCTGTCTCTTCCCCAAAAATACCCACAATCCTATTCACATGTAATAAGCCCTCACTACTACCCACCAGGAAGGTTGTATCATCCACATAACCCACTATGCCAGACTCACAACCCCTTCCCACCTCCCCATCCCAAACCCCTTCCCTAACCAATCTATAGAAAGGGTCCTGCATACACCCAAACAGGATTTGCGACAGAGGACAACCCTGCTGCAAACCCCTTTCATAACTCGCCTGAACCCCCAACTTCCCATTTACCTTGACCCTTGCCAAAGCCCGGTCATATAAAGTCCTAACCTACCCCAAGATTTCTTCCCCAAACCCCAACCCCAACAAAACCCAAACAAAAATTCTCTATCTACGCTATTGTATGCAGTTTCCCAGTCTAAACCTAGCACCCCTCCTCCCTTCTTGGTATCCACAAACTCCCTAATCCTCCTATGCCCAGTCCTTATGCTTCGCCCCGGCACACCATGTTGCCCATCATCTAAAACCTTCTCCAACACCTCTTCATTCGATTCGCCAGTATCTTCGCAAAGATCTTATAATCCGAGCATAACAACGTTATAGCTCTATAGCCCTTCATCCTATCACCTTCCTTCCCCTTCGGTACCATCACTAACACCCCTGTCCTATGCTCTTCCTCCATATATCCCCTATCCTTCATTTGATTAAATATCTGCACTAAAACATCCTTTAACACCTCCCAATGTAACATATAAAAATCTCCCGGTAAGCCATCCACCCCAGGTGCCTTTCCTAACCTTAATCCCTGCACCGCCTGCCATACTTCCACCTCTGATATACGTCCTCCTAATCCCTTTCTATCCTCCTCCCCCAGACGTTCCTGTATCCCCTCCAAAATGATCCTTCGACTTGCCTTACTTCCAACCACTCTCCTAAACTTTTGCTGAAACCAACACCCCGCATACCCACACATGCCATCAGTTGTACTTAACACCTGCCCTTTCTGATACCCTCCCAGGTCTTCTTCGACCTTCAACGTCGAGATAATCATACCCTTCCTCCTTTTCCTAAACCTCCTCAAGACAGTGTCCAAGGGCCTATCACCCCATAAAACCTCGTCCAATTGACACCTGACCCTGACCGCATGAAATCTATCATTTTGTATGTCCCTTAACCTCCCACGTAGCATACTAATTTCTGCCTGATGCCCCCCTCCTCCCCCTCCCCCTACATAACAAGCCCTAAGCTGACTTTCTAAGTAATGTTGCAAACCATACCTATAACCCGCCTCTACCACCCCGGCCCTCCGAAAATAATCCCTCACCGCCTCCTTCGGCTGTAAAGACCACCACCTCACCTCATCCCTTAGCCCTCTGCCCCTTCCCCACACCCTCCCCCATCAGTCTGCAAAAGCATCGCTATCCCCATCCCTCTTTAACAAACGAACATTCAATTTCCAATGACCTGGCTATATCTTGACAGCCCCATCCCAGCTCAACACCACCACTACACCACGGTTATCTGTTAACCCAACATCGAGAAGATGCACTTCTCCTACACTTATACCTGATGCTACATAAACCCTATCTAGTCGTGCCGCATATCCTCTCCTAAAAAATGTATGCTCCACCAAAGCATCCCTTCCCACAACCACATCCTTCACTCCCACCGCCCCCAACACATCCCTCAAAACTGCAAGTTCACATCCCGACCCTCGAGGCTCTACGTCACGCTTCCGAATAATACAGTTCCAATCACCAGCTAGTATTACCACCTCAGGCAAGCCCCTTAAAGCATAAACTAAAAAATCATGCACAAAAGCTTCCTTCATACTCCTTACATTGGTAGCAGGCCTATAAACCCCAATAAAACTAACAGGTATGTCTCCCCATACCCCATCAACCCTCACAATCCTCCCATCCCCCACCTCCTCCCAAGACCTCATACTAAAAGGGCTGGTCTCCCTAAAGCCCACCAACACCCCACCCTTGAGATTCACTGTACTCCCCATGTATAAATTATAACCCTTTAGCAACAATTACCTACCACACTTAAAATTGTGTTCCTGTAAGATGCATACATCAATCCCCTCTCTCCTTAAAGTTGCTTCCACCCATAACTGTTTAACCTCTGCCCGAAGGTCATTAACGTTCATACAGAGACACTTGAAGGTTTCATTGGAGGCTTCCCACGATGCTTCACCAATCTAGACACACCTAGCTTCATCACTAGCCCTCCCCCACCATAACCCCCTCCCTCTCCGCCCATAACTTTACCCTTAACCCCGCCTTTCCCGCCCTTAGCCATATCCACCCATACTTTCTTGCCAGTACTAATCAGCTCACCCTTAGCTGCCAGCTCCTGTTGATGTACGTCCTCATCCATCAAAGTCTTCTCCCCTTGTTCCTGCAACGCGGCACCATGTTGTCGCAGGGTTAGTGGCCACCGTCGGTCACACGCCATAGCCATATGCCCCGGCTGCTCACATAGCCTACACTTTTGCACCTGTCCCACGTACGTAACGTAGACTTGCGTACGGAAGTCCGGCAGGAGAACATACGATGGTATTGGTCTCCTCAATGTCATCTTGAGACTGAACGACCCTTCCGGCATACCAGCATAGGCCCCCTGGGTCCACCTCCCGATGTTAGCGGCATGTATCACACCATATGCCTGAAAGACTCTCTTCACATCAACTGCATCGGCCTCAAATGGCAAATTACGTATTCTGATCCAAACATACGTTGCCGAAACATCCCGTAACCTCACCTCCAAGCCTTCACTAACGACCATTCGCTTTTCCTGGTAAGAGTCAACCACTCGTTCATATGCTCCACTGGTCACAAATTTCACAAATACCCTAGTGGCTCCATTTAGCGATACGCCATATAAATCTTCCGTGGGTAATCCATAAGCGTCTCGAAGTATGGCAGGCAATAATACTTCTGCATTAGACGGGTAGATAGCTCCAACCAGCACTTCAATACACACAGTGTTTATCCGCCTCCGGTACGTCGCCGCTATTTTGAAACTAAAGGTTGTGGCCACTGTCCACCAGAGACCCTTGCCAGCACACCTGCTCGCGACCAAGGTCGGGCAGCGAATGTGGTTGTGATTAGGGGGCGGTATTTGGATGATATGATACATTTGTGGCCGGCTACTAAGTCGATTGCCGTCTCCACAGTCATAATATAGATACCCATTTGAAATGCTTGTGCGGTGGGTAACTAAATTTGTGTGGGTATATTTTATTCTGTGTTCTTCATGTTCCGTGTATGTGTTGTCTAAAGTGTCATTCGTGTGAAAAGTAGTACAGATTTTCAACATTGTCTGTTAAATGGTGTGTCTGCGTGCATGACTGATAGTTTTAGTGTGGCTGTTAGGAGTTTAATATATGTTTTTGTTGTGAGGTTTACTTCTGTTACTTCTGTCACTTCTGTCAGAGTCCGGACAGGGAATCGGTAGCTGTGTTTTAGTACCATGGTAATGTCAGTTCTCGTAGTCTGAAGTTCAACTAGTATTAGACATACGTGTGGACCTACCTTAACTCATGTGGTATATGTATTGTGTTATTTTTTGTGTGGGCGGATGTGGTTTTATAGGTTCATAAAGTTTGTATCAATTTACTCATTGTTTTTATTAATAAGTTAATTACCAGTGTGTGTTTTGAGCCATTATCTTGTTCTTGACAAGACTTGTCCTTCTTATATATGTATATCAGTATTGTAATGTTTTTTCCTAATAAAAAAAAGTCCAGTAACACCTAGGATGCCACCCACACAAGACTACTATCACCCAGGTTGCCACCCAGACAAGTCCACTAACACCCAGGATGCCACCAAGACCAGAATTGCTGGGAGACCATTTCGAAGATTTCTCATGATTTTCCAGTCTCTGGCCATTTTACACATAGGAAGACCTATGAGAAGATCAAAGTCTTGTACTTCTGGCCTGTTCTTCTTACTATGGATGTGCACCCTTCACTCTGGCTCCACTATGTAGATGACATCTTTGCTCTTTGTCCTCATCACTCTAGTCTCTTCTAACCATTTCTGGATGCTCTTAATAATCTTGCCCCTTTTATTTAGTTTAAAACTGAATGGGAATCTAATTCCTTGCTTCCTTTCCTTGATGTTCATGTCCACAGCATGTACATTCACTACTTTTCTTATCATGCTTCCTCTGTCAAAAAAAGTGCTCTCATCTCCCTCTTTCTCCGTGCTCTCCGGATTTGTGATCCTCAGTTCCTTGAATCAGAAATTTCCGCTCTTCATAATTCATTTTCCCGTCTTGGCTACCCCTCCCATTTCATAGACTTTGCTTTCTCACGTGCTAAATGGATTTTCTTCTCTCCCAAACTCTCTACTCCTGGGAACTCTCCTGTCTTCTGCCTTCTTTACAATTCCGATCTTTCTAATCTCATCAACTCTCTCTGTAGATGCCTTCCTTTCCAATTACATTGTTAAATGCTCCAAACTTCAAAACACCTGTGACTTAACCTGACTCTTTTTTCCCCTTTCCTCTTTCTCCTTAGGGTTTTCTTTCTTCAGTCTTGGGTTTTTGTCCTTTATTTCCCCCCCCCCATCTGCGTTCTTGCTCCTACCCTCTGTGGGCCACTAGCTTCCTTACAGTGCTCCTCTTTCTTAGTATTTGACTGACTCCACTACTTCTTCCACTACCACTCTTCTTCCTTTCCTACGACCTCTCTTGTCCCGTCCCTGTCTGCTGGCCTACATATACTCCCTCCTTTTCTCCTTTTTGTTAATGTGACTTTGTAAATGGTCCAAGTAGGACCGAAACGTCGTGGTAAGCTTTTCTCTTCTATGTGCGGGTTATTTGTGTATTGTTCCAGTCACGGTATTGTGCCTTTTTTTTATATACAAGACCTATTTTGACCAAAGGAGCCTTAAGTTTTTTTTACCAGACGAAAACGTTGAATAATTAATTTCGTGGCGCGGACAGTATAAAGTAGTAAAGGTCTGTAATAAGGTAGAATATATTTTGGATGTCAAGGGAAAGCAAATAATGTACTCCCTGAAGCTGGCAGCTGCCCCTCCTTCCTAACTGGTGTATTTGAGATAGGTATCAGCCAAGGTAAATGCACATGTGTAGTCCCACACCACCTGCTTGCCTTCTGTTCAGGCTTGATGGGTGATACCATCTGGACGCTTCTGGCTGCCATCACTTTCTTGATGCAATTGACTTGTACATAGAAAAACACAATAAACATGTATTAACATAAAGCTTATCTCTACACTGAGCAGTGCTAATCCGCAGTCGTGTGGAACTCGTCTGACGTAAAAGTGATCAGGTTTTACGCCAAATGAGTCAGTGATGTTTTATAGCTGTATTCTGAAACATAAACAGGAAAATGCACCATTACAACAGTGTGTTGGCCAAACACCTACGTTGATGCATTTTCAGTACATGACATAAAATTAAAGAACTGACTGGGGTACCTCTGTACATAGTATATAAAAAGTTTACACAATTATGTACAAGTAAACTTATCATAAACTGAGAAAGTCTCTCTTTTTAAACAGCATAAATGGTCATTAGTACACAACTCTGCTTGCAAAAATAAAACATGCACATTATAAAAATATATAAACAGTCTCGTGAAACATTGAAAAAAATTTAGTGTACATATTACTACAAATATAAAAGACAACATCAACTCTGCGTCTCCCAGCAATATACAATAAGCAAAACTGGCTATGCAAAACACACCATTGGGAGAAATTGGAGAACACAGGAGAGAAAAGTACCAGACTTCAGAGGTAATATTCACATATAAAATGAGTCAGTTTGACTGTGACCTTGAAAACACACTGTAGTAATCACCATTTTTTTTTTCTATATTTTATTGAGAATTCATGAATTTACAGACTACAGAAATATATAGTGTGTATGAACCTTGATTTTTATACATATGTAATATCATCATATCCAATCTACGTTCTACATATCCAGATGAGTTACATACAATATTTTTTTTCATGAATCTGAGTACTGCAACACTTGTGATATTAAATTTTACTACTTTACATTATTTCCATCTTTACAACTCTTATACCTCTCGGCATTTATCAGTCATTATAATTATTTACTGAACTGTGCAAACTTCCAAGTTAGAAATATCTTACCCTTTTTTATTGATACACTGAACCTCCGTGTTATGTTTAATCAGTATTTCTCTTTTCATTGCATTGTACTGTGCTTTAATTATAGATTACAACTATTAATTTAACCCATGCCCTAACCTAATAATACAACATTATATTCAACAGTTCAACAGATCTTTCCTACACCTACAATGTTTCTTCAATATGTACATACTCAATGATACGTACATCTATTTACAGCTGCTGTACCGATACAGTATGCCACCAAATTTACTACCTAAAACTTTCTCATATGAACATACCTCCAATGTATCACTATGTATCATCTCCACATATCTTATATATCCTTGTATGATTATACATATATCTTTAATTACTTCACACTTTTGTGTATCTACATGACAATCACCATGTACCGTGCCTTACATGCGTGCACTCTACATGTGCACTCCATGTCCGTGCAGTCTACATGTACCCGTGCACTCTACATGTACCCGTGCACATATGCTCTACATGTACCCGTGCACTCTACATGTACCCGTGCACTCTACATGTACTGCATACACCGTGCATCCATGTACCATGTACGGTCCTGTACATACACTCTTACATGATGATGAACCCGCTCCTCCATGGTTATACATTAATGGCATTGTGACGTCCGTAGCAAAATGCCACAGCTCTTAGTATCTAAACCTATATTCACTCTTCCACTTCCACCCTGACTTTAACTACGTTAGTAGCTGTACTATACCACTTTACTGTAATGCGGCTTTTCATGTACCGACAGCTTTTATAATATCTTTATTTACTACAAGTACATGTACATGGTATACAGGCCTAGCTGACATCAGTGACATACTACTATATAGAAAGTCCCTTGTTATGCTGAGCATTTCGGGCAGATTAGGTCAGTGTCCTAGGATGCGACTCACACCAGTCGACTAACACCCAGGTACCCATTTTACTGATGGGGAACATAGACAACAGGTGTAAAGAAACACGCCCAATGTTTCTGCCCTGGCTGGGAATCGAACCCAGACCCTCGCCGTGTGAAGCGAGAGCTTTAGCCACCAGAGCCCCTTTGTTGATATTACATGTTTGCAGCTTAGTTATACAAACTCTACAATGCACTTACAACTTCTTTCCCCATCCACGCTACTTTCCCCATCCACGCTACTTTCCCCATCCACGCTACTTTCCCCATCCACGCTACTTTCCCCATCCACACTACTTTCCCATCCACACTACTTTCCCCATCCACTCTACTTTCCCCATCCACACTACTTTCCCCATCCACGCTACTTTCCCCATCCACACTACTTTCCCCATCCACACTACTTTCCCCATCCACTCTACTTTCCCCATCCACTCTACGTTCCCCATCCACGCTACTTTCCCCATCCACGCTACTTTCCCCATCCACGCTACTTACCCCATTTACGCTACTTTCCCCATCCACGCTACTTTCCCCATCCACACTACTTTCCCCATCCACGCTACTTTCCCCATCCACGATACTTTCCCCATCCACACTACTTTCCCCATCCACGCTACTTTCCCCATCCACACTACTTTCCTTATCCACGCTACTTTCCGTATCCACGCTACTTTCCCCATCCACGCTACTTTCCACATCCACGCTACTTTCGCTCATGATCACCTTGACATAGCATATTTACTACAAAACACCTCTGCCTCACATTTTCTGCTTAATGCGAAGTAAACCTCCATATTTCCCCTTACATTATTGAACCCCATGCGTCTGTCTCAGCCTTCTGCATTAATGAAGTTTTTCCCCCACATATACACTACCCCTTCCCTCCGTTTTACAGTATCCGTCGTCCCTTTTGCATCAAATATTTTTTTCTTCCGTCCACCCTTGCTCCTCCCCTTATTCCCCAACTACCCTCATCCTACCCCCTCCCGGAGTGTCAAGCCCTTTTCCAAATTATTTTACGCTCCCAATAAGTCTCCTAAGCTCATCTCTTTGTATTCCTTGGAGAAAAACGTTTCCCATCTCCCCCCATACACACCCCTATTCCTATTTCGTGTTCTAATTATACTTCCTGGAATTGCTCTAATACGCTCCCTTACCCCAGTTGTTTTTATCCTCCAAGACACACACATTAAGTGCATTAATCCCCTTCTCACCTGCTGTCTTATTCCATTTATTTCCAAACTTATTGCCCCTAATACTGCTATCCCTCCTCCTCCCATCCTTCTTTAATATTCTGCCCATCCATTCCCTTAAAAGCCCTAAAACCTCACAAAAATATATTGCATATAACCCAGTTTCCTGATTCTCACACCGTTCACAACTCCCGTCTTTGACAATTCCCATTCTAAATAACGCTGCTTTCGATGGCACCTCTCCAAGTAAAAATCTATACATAAGTTTCCTATCTCTTGAGCTCAACATCAAACCCTTTAATCCCTTCCATATATTATTCCAATCATACAACATAGGGTATTTCCCTACACTTTCTACTACACTCCTACCCCACCCAATCTTCTCCAGTGTGCTTGCTCTAGTCCACACAGGATTGTGTGGTTCAGTGGACTAGATCGTCACGTGTTTTCGCTCATCATGACGCGGGCCAAAGCATCATTGGTTCGACCCCTGGCTAGTGCAGTGCAGTGTAGTTATTGATATATATATATATATATATATATATATATATATATATATATATATATATATATATATATATATAAAATAAAATATCTCCTGTGTCATAATCGATGAACGTTTGTTTAATAACAATGAAAAAGTCCCTAATTCCTCTCAGTTTGCAAAAAAGGTCACCCTAAATAAAAATTATGAATCACTATATATCTGCGTTACTTCTCATAAGTAGCAACTCAGGAAAGTACTAATTGGCAACTCAAAATAATGAAAAATATTAATCACCATATATTTACGTTACCAATATGATGCCCTTAATGAATGGCCAATTGTTATACTCTGAAGACAAACAGCTGTACCAGCTTCAAGTGGAAAGCAAAGTAGAAGTGTGGTACTCCACAGGTCAAGTTGCAAGTGAAAAAACTATGCATCCTCCTAAAAGACGGAAACTGCCTGCTGAATCAGTTTAGTGAATGTGAAGGAGCGAGTGTGAAGATGAAGATGAAAGTGCTACTTTATCAACCAGAGAACACAACAAAAGTTACAACCAGTTTGGTGACATCCACAAAAATATCAACAAGTAATGTCACCAAGATATACAAACAGTTGTCATTTGATGGCATTGACATTCCTACAGCAAGTCAAGCAGCAATTTATAAGGCAACATACAAAGAGGTTGTTAAACTGAAGGAGGAAATGATTGAAAAGTTACAAATGGAAGAATTGTCTTTACATTTCGATGGAAAGCGCATTGAGGAACATGAGTATCAGGAAGTAAAACTGGACGCACTGCATTTGGAAGATTGCAAGACTGAAACTATTGCTGAAGGAATAACAAAAGTAATTGATGAATACAACTTATGGAATGCAATAAAGAAGATCATTGCTGATACAACAAACGTTAACACAGGAAAAAGAGTGGAGTTGTTGTCAAACTGCAACGAATGTTCTCAGAGAAGGGGATTTGCAAACCACAATTTATCAGTTGTCAGCATCACGTTCTGGACAGGATTTCCGTTTGGTAATGGATGAAAATCTTGGTGCTAAAACCAGTTCTCCACACATCGAATATCCATTTGTATCCCAACTGGTGAAGAATTATGAGGAACTAAAGGCACAGTTTATTAATGGAACAGAAGATATCCTCCATAAATCAGAATGGAGAGATGATATGAATTTTTGTACCATCTAACACCAGTGTTTAGATTCTTTGAAGAAAAAGAGCACTTTCCTTTGATTAACTTTCAGAAAATTCTAAACATCAGCAATGCGAGGTGGAATTCAAGAGCTATTCTAGTTATTCTTGCATTCATTCTTATACCTACAAGACGGAAGACTTTGGAGAAGATATGCAGAAACATTTCATACACCTGGGCAGATTATTTGTTCACTGACCAGATGTACAATGAAAATGACTTCAAGAATTTGTCAGAAATATTGAAACGTTACAAAAAAGCACTGAACTCATTGAAAAATCACTGACAGCAGGAGCCGTCTGCACTCAATATACCAAGAAGTAATCAGTGTGCTGAAAGTGCAGTTATGCAGCAACTGTATGCTGCCTGCAGAAACAGGCAATTAGTAGTAATATATGTACAAAAATGATAACAATGATGCTGTAAGCTGTTTTATTTGTTATTAATATAACATGCAATATGCATTCAAGTTACTTGTTTCCGTTAATCGTTTTTTTATTTTTATTTAGGGAGACATTTTATAAAAAGATATTGAAATGAAAGGTCATTTCTTTGCTTTCAGGGAAAAGTTCATCAGATTAAGGTACTGGAATATTAGGTTGTAAAAAAAGTTATAACCGTAATATATATACGTGTGTATGCATGAATGATTAAAATAAGAAACTACTAAAACCAATTTATTGAAAGACAGTAAATAAAGTTGACTGGTATACAAGAAAAATGAACATGGAATTAATTGTTACAGATAAAATGGCGAAGTTGTACAGCAGCTGTAGTGGAGCAGAAATTATAAAGTAAAGTGTTAGCGACTATTAGTGCTACTATAATATGTTGGTGCTGATAGTGTTAGCGACTGTTAGTGCTACTATAATATGTTGGTGCTGATAGTGTTATCTACTGTTAGTGCTACTATAATATGTTGTGTTGATATGTTACTACTGTTATGCTACTATAATATGTTGATGTTGATAGTGTTACCTACTGTTAGTGCTACTATAATATGTTGGTGCTGATAGGTACTAGCTGCTGTTTTTATCTTTCTGTCGTTGATAATAATTGTTGTTATAGCTGAAGTTCCTCTTATTGCTCATAACTGATATAACATATTGTCTTGTAGCTGTTAATAACCAATGTTAAAGTAGGTTATGTTCTTCCTACAGTTAAAAGTATTAACATTTATATCATATGTTCTTGTTGTTGTTGGTATCGGTGGTATTTTTTGTCAAATTTTCCTCGACGTTGGTAAAGTAAATGTTATAACAGTTCAAAGTTTCATATTCTTTCGTTTATTGTTCTTGAAATTTATATTTTCATTTTGGTTCGTCTTTTCTGCGCAAATTTCATTTGATGATTCCTCTTCTTTATTCTTGGTCAATGTAATTTACCTTCATTGTTTTTTATCAACAGATGCAGACCAAAACTTTCGTTAACGGGAGATAGGTGGTCAACAGGCGGTAATATGTAAAAGGGGTATTATGAACGTGAGTCGTCAACAGGTGGTATTATGCAGGTGGGTTGTCGACAGCTTTTATTACGCAGGTGAGTCGCCAACAGGTGGTATTATGCAGGTGGGTCGTCGACATCTGGTATTATGCAGGTGGGTCGTCAACAGGTGGTGGACAAACTTGACGGTTCAGAGGCTGGTTTTACCCACTTCATGGGAAACATGTTGAAACCTGCGGTGATATTTTTCATTGACTTAAATTAATAAGAATTCATAGAAGCATTTTTATAATATAAAGCTTGTAATAATCATTTATTTGATTAGAGACACACACAAACATCCTAACAATGAAACACCAAACACACACTCACACACGCACTCCTGGCGGGGACAGGAGCTATGACTTGACCCCTGCAACCACAACCACACACACACACACACACACACACACACAAACACATACACACTCAATACGCGCCTCTGAATAGCTAAATAAGAAAGACATGGGTACAGTACGATGAGAGGAAAAGAGGAATGGTGGACATGCTAGCTGAGACAGCTAGAAGTTTACACAGGGGCAGTGCAAAGTTTCTCGAATTGCCACAGGCATGAGGCAATTCCTGTATAACGTGCAATGGAGAAGAGAACAAGAGAGAAAAACAGTAAATGAAATGATGGAATACGTGGCCACAAAGTGGAGGGAGACAGAGAAGTTCATAGCCAGTGGCAACAGAAACAATGGGAAGACCAAAGTGAACTCACGGTTCAACCAAGTGCGCTAGAGAATGGAGAAAAATTATTGAAGACAAATGACTCATGAAAATAAGATGAGCCAAAGAGTCAGAAACAGAAATGCTGAACAAGGAGGCCCAGCGGCAATATGAGAATGACATAGCATGAAAAGAAAAATCTAACCCAAAATTTTTATACAGTAGCATCAAGAGGAAATCAACAGTCAAGGAATAGGTAATTAGGTTGAGGAAGGAAGGAGAGCACACAATAAACGACCAGAAAGAATTAAAGATCTCAGCAGGAGATTTAGTGAGGTATCAGTACGCGCTAGGGAACACCAGCTAGTGCTGGGCACACTACACACACCCAAGGAGGAGGTGAAGAAACTGTTATGGGAACTAGATACCTCGAAGGCGAAGGACCCAGATAACATCTCTCTATGGGTCCTGAGAGACAGAGAGCAAAAGCACTGACATAAGTAATATGTAAAGTCATAGAGAAGACTGTCAGGAAAAGAGTGGTGGAGCTTTTAGAAAGGAATGGTCTCATACATGACAACCAGCTCAGATTCAGAGATGGAAAATCCTGTGTCACAAACCTCATGGAGTTCTACGTCAAGGTAACAGAAGGAAGACAGGAGAGAGAGAGTGGTGGGTAGACTGTATTTTCTTAGACGGTAAGAAGGCTTTCGACTAAGTACCGCACAAGAGACTGGTACAAAAGCTTGAGGAACAAGGAAGAAAAGCAGGAAAAGCATTGCAATGAATCGGGGAATACCCGACAGAAAGGAAACAAACAGTGACTGTACGTGACGAGATGTCAGACTGGACACATATGTCGAGCTAGGTGCTGTGTCTTGTATATATGAATATGATGGAAGGGAAAGATTCAGAGGTGTTCCTG
>WNWK01033605.1:0-21033 GCA_009830355.1 Cherax destructor | reverse complement strand
TTAGAAGTCACGCTATAACACGATTGTATGAAGGGATAGAGGGAAGGGAAGTGTCTAGAAACTGCTTGGAGAACAGCATTCCTTCTGACTAAGTTGAGAGCTTTGCCAAAGTCCAATTTCATAAAGGCTTTTTCATCTGACATGCTGTTGATGTATACTCGTGCTGCGTGGGCAGCTGCTTCACAGCCTTGTTCAACACCAAAACCAAGCTGAGTTGGTTTCAACACTGCGGCATCCTCTTGACTCACCATTCTTACTGCAGCCTTGGTGACAAGGCGCCGAAGGGTGTTGCCCACTGCAATGGGCTGAGGGACAGCTTTCAATAACCTTCCTCCTATTCCATACATTTGCAACATCTGCCACATTACCCATCCCTATCCACCCTATCATACGGTATCAAGTGATATTGAAACATTTACCAAACTGCGGCAGGCCAGGGTTCGACCATACGACACGTTGTCCCGCCTCAAAAGACAACACAACATACGTGTCAACCTATCCATTCCGACATCGATCCTACGAACAACATGAGCCTAGCGAAGTAGGCTTGTTTCATGTTGCGAGGACACTCGTGGCAGTTGTATGCTCAAGGAATAATTTCAGCCTCCTCCTGTTTGAATACCCGCCTCAACAAGCACTCTATATAGCAATGAAACCACGAAATGTTGTTTATTGGATTGTGTTGTCTCTTGAGGCTGGACAATGTGTCGTGGGGTCGAATCCTGGCTGCAGCAGTTTGGTAAATGTTTCAATATCACTTGTTTCGTGGTTTCATTGCCATATAGACTGCTTGTTGAGGCGAGTATTCAAACAGGAGGAGGCTGAAATTATTCCTGAACATCCACTGCCACGAGTGTCCTCGCAACATAAAACAAGCCTAGTTCGCTAGGCTCATGTTGTTTGTAGGATCGATGGCGGAATGGATATGGTGACACGTACGTTGTGTTGTCTCTTGAGGCGGGACAATGTAACGTGGGTCGAACCTACCGCAGTTTGGTAAATATTATATATATATATATATATATATATATATATATATATATATATATATATATATATATATATATATATATATTATATATATATATTTATATATATATTTATATATATATTTATATATATAAATATATATATATATATATATATATATATATATATATATATATATATATATATATATATATATATATATATATATATATATATATATATATATATATATATATATATATATATATAAAAAGATCACAGTAATCAGGTGATATCAAAATATGCAAGACAACCACTATGAAAAAATAGAGGAATTCCAAGCGCTTTCGTGACTACTCACATTATCAAGGAACCATATAGTTCCTTGATAATGTGATAGTCCTGAAAGCCTGGAATTCTCATTATTTATATTCATATATATATATATATATATATATATATATATATATATATATATATATATATATATATATATATATATATTATATATATATATATATATATATATATATATATATATATATATATATATATATATATATATATATATATATATATATATATATGCTAGGAATTCAAGAGCAGGCGATATATTCACAAACACTGATCTCTGGCCGACGGAGACTCGAACCTACGAACCTCATGACAAGGTACGCAGTGCTTTGCCGACCGTACCACACTGGTACGGTCGGCAAGCACTCGTCTTGTCATAGTTCGTAGTATTCGATCTCAGAATCAGGAAATAATATATTATATATATATATATATATATATATATATATATATATATATATATATATATATATATAATATATATAATATAAAACACTGGCCGTCTACAAGCCAGGTAGGTAACCTCGCTGAGAGAGAGGAAATTCATTGAGCGTACACCGTCCTACCAGAGTTCATTTAAGCAGTAAATATTGGGAACACATCAGGTAAATAATATAAATTTAGTAAAATGCAGTGGAGTTTCTTCAATTAATTTTAAGCTGCACTTCCTTGAAAACTTGATCCTCCAGTGAGTACCGGGAGAGCACTATACGCCATCTCCTCTGCAGTGAGTACCGGGAGAGCACTATACGCCATCTCCTCTGCAGTGAGTACCGGGAGAGCACTATACGCCATCTCCTCTGCAGTGAGTACCGGGAGAGCACTATACGCCATCTCCTCTGCAGTGAGTACCGGGAGAGCACTATACGCCATCTCCTCTGCAATGAGTACCGGGAGAGCACTATACGCCATCTCCTCTGCAGTGAGTACCGGGAGAGCACTATACGCCATCTCCTCTGCAGTGAGTACCGGGAGAGCACTATACGCCATCTCCTCTGCAGTGAGTACCGGGAGAGCACTATACGCCATCTCCTCTGCAGTGAGTACCGGGAGAGCACTATACGCCATCTCCTCTGCAGTGAGTACCGGGAGAGCACTATACGCCATCTCCTCTGCAGTGAGTACCGGGAGAGCACTATACGCCATCTCCTCCATGATGCTCGGCACAATGATGATCCTTGTGTTTCCTGTGACTGGGTTATTGAAGCTGCAGCTGTCGCACTATGCTTTCCTCGCTCTTCGGATGACTCATCATCCTTCAAGAACCCCTGAATAAAACCCCACATGGTGAGCATGAAAGAGCAGACGCCCGCACTCTCAGTATATGGGAAGTTGTCCAAGGAAATTTGGACCAAACATTGAAGCCCAGAGATTAAACATCACAAGCCGCAGTTTTAAGAAATAAGAACCATCATGCAAAACTGCTTAATAATGCGAGGGAAGAGGATGTGGGATGAGCTTCCTGAGTAGCATTCCAGTTCCCCTTAACAGCGGTGGAGGCCGCGTCCCAGCTGAAATGAATCCACTTACACGTCAAGCTAAGAATGATCAATTATGACAGATTTTGTGGGAAGGCAAAGTGGACTACTGTCGAGGAGTCGTTTGCTGTGTGATGTGTACGCACTTTTGGTAAAGCTTATGTTGAATGAATGATGAATAATGTTTCATTGGTTCACCTTACCTAGGTCTAAAAGGAACAGTGTGCTAAAAAAATCGTCATCCATAATTAAAATATCGGAAGGTGCCGTTAAAATGAAATATAACTCTCGTTACTAAAACTAAAACAACACACAGCTACTACTGCAGAGTAAACCGTAGAGACGATAAGAAAAACCAGGATGAGCATGAGACTTGACACACTATGTGATGGAGCAAACTATCTGCATGACAACATGCATGACAACATGCATGACAACATGCATGACTCGAGGTGAACCATGTAATCTCCCAGAGTCTTACTCTATGAAATGCAATCGAGGTAACTGATATTATTGCGTGTCCTTATTTTCTTGAGAGAGAGAGAAAAAAAGAGAGAGAGAAAGAGAGAGAGAGGGAGAGGATGTAGCTGAGAGGTTTCTCTCATGGCAGAACTTTAACTTACCTAGCAGACAGATAACCTCCACAAAAGGAATAGCCTCCTTGCACAGAAATAGTTTACTGTAGAGGTATAGACACCTGGTACAGAAAATGCCTCTTAGCAAAGAGATTGATGGTTAGTAGGACAGACAGCCTCTTAGTAGAGAGATAGACTATTAATATTGGAAATCCTCTTAGCTGATAGCCTCATAACAAAGAAATAGGTTTCTAGTGGAGAAATTGAAACTTATTAGAAAGATAGCTTCTTAACAAAGATACTCTTGATAGATAGATGGACTCCTAGCAGAGATATATCTTTCTAGCAGAGAGATAGCCTCCTAGCAAACATAGCCTCCTTGCAAAGATAGTCTAAGAACAGAAAGACTACCTCTTAGTAGGTAGCTTCTTACCAGATAAAAAAAAACTGTAGCAGAGTGGTGGTTCTATTAGCACAGAGATAATCTTCTAGGAGAGGAACAGACCCAACAGCAAGCCTTCCTCTGTTTAATGATTGATAATCCATTCTTGTTCCCAACTTTCTACCTACTATGGTGTACCTTCTGCCGTTGTTTACATCAACCTCGTATCCCACTGAACAGATGTGAAAAATAACTTCCTTCAAATACAACCTAAGATAAAGATATTCGGACAGAGCAATATCTTCTAAATTTTCAGAGATAATAACTTCGCTGTACAGCGTAATAGCTCCTATAAGACAAAAGATTATCTTCTTGAAAAAATACTCTAAATATCTTTAAATTAATATGAAAGAGTTAAAGAGTTAATGAACAGTCTTAAAATGAGAATGTTAATTTAAGCATAAACTGTATCAAACCAGGGAACGAATGGGATTTGTACCGATGGCTAGTGAGCCGCAAAACTCCAGGCCAGTGGGTAAGCCACTGGGCCAGCTGGCTAAACTTTTAGATTCATCCAGCTATGTGTATTTATATTCCTCGCTGGATGAATCTAAGGACATTGAATGACAGACGTCCAGAAAAGGGGTAAAGTTATAGCAACGAACGATATGCAAAATTCCTAAATGAACTGAATCGGTACAGAAGATGGTTCACGACTCACAGAATCATAACACGATTGAAAACAAACCAAGGTACGGGTGGGGTTTGAATATGCTGTTTGAAAGGCGGAAAGCAGGTACTCGGGGGCACAGCTGGAAGTTAAAGACACAGATTATCCACAGTGATGCCAGGAAGTTTTTCTTCAGTCTCAAGGTTGTCAGGTCAAGAAGTAAAATAACTGCAACGAAGAAGTGCTGGACACAAGCACCATACATTGTTTTGAGAATAGGTATGACAGAGCCAATGAGAAGGGAGTTAATCTGACAAGTAGCAAGAGGCGGGGCCAGACTTAACCCCGACAATCAATAAATAAGCATGTGCAATAAAATCTCAGTAAACAGTTGATATCACAATATGCAGAACAACCACTGTGCAAGAAAAGCGAAATTCCAGGCGCTTTCGTGACTTCTCACATTATCAAGGAAATGATAGTTCCTTGATAATGTGAGAAGTCACGAAAGCGCCTGGAATTTCGGTTTTCTTTCACAGTGGTTGTTCTGCATATAGGTATGTATGTATACGTGAGAACACCACGCAGAAGCACTCCCAAACATGAACTAGATTCTTCACCGGGTGTTTCTGGCTGCCGAGTACAAGGTGAGTTATGGCACCGACCCGAGAGGACCCTCGTGGTGGCGCCTTTGTTCCATTACCTGTGTTTACTGTGCTCGTGTCAAGTATACATCAGAGAGATACGAATGCAGACGAAAAGGGTGAGGAGTACCAGAGAAGAAGCAACAACAGACGTAGAGGATGGGGAGAAGAATGGAGAGGAGATATTATGGGAGAGAGAGATAAAGTTGCTGAGGCCGCTGACATATTAGCTGTCGCCCACAATTAATATAAAGATTAAAAGGGATCGAACCCTAAGATCAATGGTTTGCCAGAACCCATGATAAAAAAGCCTCCGAGAGAGAAGAAAAAGAAAACCTGCTTCCAATACAGACTTTGTCTTATGAGAAAACAAAACTTTGGTTTGTCAATCGCTACTTTCCTCTAGAAGAGGTGAGGCGGAGTAGCAGAAACCCGCACTCACCTCACACACAGAGGTCCGTGGTTCGATACCGGGTACGGGTGGAAACATTGGGGTGTTTCCTTAAGACACATGCTATCCCTGTTGACATTGCAGTAAGTAGGTACCTGGATGTTAGCTGACTGGTGTGGGTCGCATCCTAGGGATGAAATTAACCTAATTTTTCCGAAATGCTCTGCATAACCAGAGGCCTTCTTTATAGCATAGGTCTGCATAAGTTGTAGAATGTACATGTAGAAATAGATTATTATTATTATTATTATTTTATTATTATTATTTATTATTATTATTATTATACAATTACAACTGCCACTATTGATAGTATATATATATATATATATATAGTGTCATTTTCAGCAGGATCTGCAGGAGGTTACATTATAATTCGACCACAACACCTCAAAGAGATGGTAAATCCATTACTCGGCGCATCTGCATCAATTCTTCTCTCCGAGTTAACAACCTTCGTCACCAACTGCCTGGCTGGGCGGATTCCAGAAGAAATTAAACCTTTTTTTTTTGGAGCCTCATTATGCACTTTGAAGAAGAAGGATGGGGGAATCAGACCCATTGCTGTTGGTAACACTCTTCGCCATGTCGTTGCCAAAGCAGCAGTAAGAAACATTTGCCTAGAAGCTGCCAGTTTACTCCAGCCACACCAACTGGGCTTTGGGGTCTCTCAAGGCAGTAAAGCCGCAGCTCATGCGGCAAGGGCCTACATCAGGGACCTACCAGAAGACAAGGCCGTAGTCAAACTTGACTTTAGAAATGCCTTTAATATGGTGAAAAGAGATGTGGTCTTTTTCAGTTCATTTCAGCTGGCTACAGCAAACCCTCATTTCTTTTGTTTGGTGAACATGAAATTCCCTCATCAGAGGGTGTTCAGCAGGGTGATCCACTCGCCCCACTTCTCTTCTGCTTGGCAGTAAGAAAACTAACTTCCAGCCTACGCAGCGAGCTCAACATCTGGTACCTGGATGATGGCACTCTGGCGGGTACTGAGGAGTCCCTGTTAGAGGACCTGCAACTGGTGAAGACACAGGGAGAAGCCTTAGGACTCATCCTCAATCCCTCCAAGTGTGAAATCATCAGAACAAGCCAGGGAATAATCAGTGCTGTTCGAAAAATCCTCCCAGAAATCTCTTCTACCACTCCAGCTAAGAGCATTCTTGGGAGCACCGCTGGGAAATCAGGCCATCGGCACAGTCCTCAAGGACAAACTGAATGACCTGAAGAGAATGGAGGAGAGAATAATAGATCTCGATGCCCATGATACCCTGTATCTCCTCACAAGGTGTCTTACTGTGCCAAGAATCACTTACTTCCTGAGGTGAGCAACCTCTTTTGAGATTAATCTTTAAGAATGCAGTAAATCTATCACTGTAAGATCAGTAATGGGATCAGGCAACCCTCCCAGTGCGACTGGGAGGTATAGGGGTGCGCAAAGCAAGGCAGGTAGCGTTACCTGCATTTCTGTCATCGTGTTTGGCCTCCTGTGGATTAGTCATGAGGATTGTCCCTGAACGTTTGAGAGGTGTGGTGGGAGCTCAAGACCCCAAGTTCATTGAAGCAGCAGTGCAGTGGGACATCCTGGCAGACTCCTCCAGTAGACCAGCTCTTCCCAAAGAGCACAAACAGTCCCAATGTGACAAACCGATCATGGAAAAAATCGCCAACACAATGCTCACCAACGCTTCAGGAAAGGACGAAGCTCGTCTCCTAGCAGTGAAGGCACAACATTCAGGAGATATCCTTCTAGCTGTTCCAAATTCCTCTCTGGGCACTTGACTCGACCCACAAGCCATTAGGATTGGTGTTGCTCTTCACCTAGCCGCCCCCATACTCACCGAACATAGTCCACGGGACCACACAATCCTCAAGAATGACGCACCCATCATCTGAGGACATACGGTGGTGTGGGTGCCTCTGAGCTAATTTCATTCTACTCTCTGTTTGGTGCACTAGCCCATCGAGCAGTATTTTATATTACTGGACTCACGAACGAGTGGTATTGATCAATAACAACACTGCAACTAGCGAAGGAGTCGAACTCATGCTGCTTTGACCCGCCTCATGGTGAGCTTCATGATGGCTTTCTTGCAGTTAAAGAAAATGCAATCTACCCACCCCTCTCGTGTCTTACTTCCGTTACCTGGTCATAAAACTCCAATAGGTTTGTGACATAATTTTTCTTCTCTGAATCCGTGCTGGTTGTCGTTTATAAGCTTGTTCCGTTCTAGGTGCTCCACCACTCTCTTCCTGATAATCTTCTCCATGACTTTGCATACTATACACGTCAGTGACACAGGTCTGTAGTTTAGTGCCTCGTGTCTGTCTCCTTTCTTAGAAATGACTGCATTTGCCATCTTCCATACCTCAGGTAGTTGTCCAGTTTCAATGGATGCTTTGAAAATCGTGGTTAGTGGCACACACAGCATCTCTGCTCCCTCTCTAAGGACCCACGGAGAGATGTCCGGTCCCACCACCTTCGAGGTATCAAGTTCATTTAACAGCTTCTTCACCTCCTCCTCAGTTTTTTGTATTTCATCCAACACTTGTTGGTATATCCCTGTATTGGTGTACACCCGTATTCTGACTTTCCAGAGTCCTTTCTGTCTCCACTGTAAATACTTCCTTAAATCTTAAGTTGAGTTCCTCAAATACTTCTTGGTCGTTTCTTGTGAGCTCCCCACCTTCTTTCCTCACCCTGATTACCTGGTCTTTGACTGTTGTACTCACCTAATTGTACTCACCTAATTGTGGTTGCAGGGGTCGAGACTCAGCTCCTGGCCCCGCATCTTCGCTGTCCGCTACTGGGTCTCTGCTCTCCCTGCTCCATGAGCTGTATCATACCTTGTCTTAAAACTATGTATGGTTCCTCCCTCCACTATATCTTTCTCTAGACTATTCCACTTCCTGACTACTCTGTGGCTGAAGAAATGCTTCCTAACATCCCTTTGACTCATCTGAGTCTTCAGCTTCCAGTTGTGTCCCCTTGTTTCTGTGTTCCCTATCTGGAACATCCTGTCATTGTCTACCTTGTCGATTACCCGCAGTATTTTGTATGTCGTTATCATGTCTCCTCTGACCCTTCTTTCCTATAGTGTTGTTAGTCCTATTTTCCTCAACCTTTCTTCATAGGACAGACCCCTGAGTTGTGGAACTAACCTTGTCGCAAACCTTTGCACTTTCTCTAGTTTCTTTACGTGCTTGACCAGGTGTGGGTTCCAGACTGGTGCTGCATATTCTAGTATGGGCCTGACGTACACGGTATACAGTGTCTTGAACGATTCCTTGTTAAGGTAACGGAACGCTAATCTTAGGTTTGCCAGTCGCCCATACGCTGCCGCAGTTATCTGGTTGATGTGTGCCTCCGGAGACGTGCTTGGCGTTATACTCACCCCAAGGTCTGTCTCCTTTGCCGAGGTTTGTAGCCTTTGTCCCCCTAGCCTGTACTCTGTCAGCAGTCTTCTTTGTCCTTCTCCGATCTTCATGACTTTGCATTTGGTGGGATTGAATTCGAGAAGCCAGTTGCTAGACCAGATGTCAAGCTTGTCCAGGTCTGTTTGAAGCCCTGCCTGGTCCTCTTCCGATGTGATTCTCCTCATTAATTTCACATCATCTGCGAACAGAGACACTTCTGAGTCTATCCCATCCGTCATGTCATTTACATATACCAAGAATAACACTGGTCCTAGGACTGACCCCTGCGGTACACCGCTCGTCACAGGCGCCCACTGTGATACCTCATCACGCACCATGACCCGTTGTTGCCTCCCTGTGAGGTATTCCCTGATCCATTCCAGTGCCCTTCCTGTTATACATGCTTGTTCTTCCAACTTCTTTACTAATCTCATGTGAGGAACTGTGTCGAAGGCCTTCCTGCAGTCCAGGAAAATGCAATCAACCCACCCTTCTCTCTCTTGCCTTACCTCTGTTACTTTATCATAGAACTCTAGGAGGTTTGTTACACAGGATTTGCCTTCCCGGAATCCGTGCTGTCTGGTGTTTATTATCCTGTTCAGCTCGAGGTGCTCCACCATTCTTTTCCTGATGATTTTCTCCAGGACTTTGCACACTATACATGTAAGTGACACCGGTCTATAATTTAGTGCCTCTTTTCTGTCTCCTGTTTTAAAGATGGGGACTATGTTGGCCTTCTTCCATACCTCAGGTAGCTGCCCAGTTTCAAGGGATGTGTTGAATATTATGGTAAGTGGCACACTCAGTACCTCAGCTCCTTCCCGAAGAACCCACGGGGAGATATTGTCCGGACCCATCGCCTTTGAGGTATCAAGGTCACTGAGTAACTGCTTCACCACCTCCTCAGTTGTGTGTATGCCCTCTAGCACTTGATACATCCCTTGTTGGTGACGCACCCCGTCCTGTCTACCCAGCTGCCTTCCTTCCTCCACTGTGAATACTTCCTTAAACCTCAAGTTGAGCTCCTCACATACCTCTTGATTGCTACTTGTGAGTTCCCCATCTTCTCTCCTCAGCCTTATCACCTGGTCTTTGACTGTTGTCTTCCTTCTGATGTGACTGTACATCAGTTTTGGGTCGGACTTAACTTTCGATGCTATGTCGTTTTCGTACTGTTTCTGGGCCTCCCTCCGTACCTGTGCATACTCGTTTCTAGCTCTTCTACTAATCTCTTTGTTTACTTGGGTTCTTTGCCTTCTGTACCTTTTCCATTCTCTGACACTCTGAGTCTTTGCCTCCCTGCACCTTTGGGTAAACCAGGGGCTCTTTATGGCCTTCCCGTTTAATCTTTTTCCTCTGGGTATAAACCGTTCCTTTGCCTCCTTGCACTTTGCCCCTACATATTCCATCATTTCATTGATTGTCTGTCCGTCCATTTCCCTTTCCCACTGAATCTCCTGCAGGAAATTCCTCATGCCTGTGTAGTTTCCTCTTTTAAAGTCTGGTTTGTCTCTTTAGGTACCGTTTTCCCTCTCCACCTGTAGCTCTACAATGTACTCAAAGATCAGCACCATATGGTCACTGGCTCCCAGGGGGCTCTCGTGTATTATGTCTTCAATATCTGAGCTGTTCAGGGTGAATACAAGATCCAGTCTTGCTGGTTCATCTTCTCCTCTCACTCTGGTCGCGTCCCTGAAATGTTGGTGCATCAGGTTTTCCAGTACCACGTCCATTATCTTGGCTCTCCAAGTTTCTGGACCCCCACGTGGTTCTTGGTTCTCTCAGTCGATCTCCCTGTGGTTGAAATCGCCCATGACCAGTAGCTTCGCTCTGCTCATGTGCGATTTTCTTGCCACCTCCGCCAGAGTGTCCACCATCGCTCTGTTGTCTTCCTCCTGATGTGGCTGTACAACAGCTTGGGGTCACACTTGACTTTCGATGCTATATCGTTTTTGTACTGTCGCTGAGCCTCCCTCCTTATCTGTGCATTCTCGTTTCTGGCTCTTCGACTAATCTCTTTATTGTCCTGGGTCCTTTGTCTTGTGCACTTTTTCCATTCCCTAGTTCACTTAGTGTTTACCTCCCTACACCTTAGGGTAAACAAAGGGGTCGTTCTGGTCTTCCCATGATTTTTGTTGCTCTTTGGAACAAACTTTTCCTCTGCCTCCTTGCATTTTGTTGTCATGTTGTCCATTATTTTGTTTATTGATTTTCCTACCAATTCACTTTCCTGCAGGAAGTTCCTCATGCCTGTGTAGTTCCCCCTTTTGTAGTTTGGCTTTTCCCATCTTTCACCTGTTACCCTCTCCTCTTGTAACTCTTCTACGTATTCGAAGTTCAGAACCACCTGATCACGTGACCACACACACACACGTGCGCGTGTGTGTGTGTTAAGTAATATTCGTATGTAACATGCTGTGGTCCATCGCTAAAATACTTTTCAACTTGTGCACTGATCTATTGCAACATATATAATCTGGGATTATTAATTAAAATTTCCGAGATGCAGATCCAGATAGCGAACAATTCTCCTTGTGATCTTTCACATCTTAATCATTGCCGTCCCTTACACCAATCCCCTCTTCTCACGTCTCATCCTCTCTTCCTCCTCATTCTCATCCTCCTCCTCATTCTCATCCTTTTCCTTCAGTAGCTTGCATTGTCTTTCTAAAACTGTCAATTTTCTTTAACATTCCTGTAAATTTTTTTTTATAATTTCCAACTACATTTGTAAGTAGACTCAGAGTAACAGTCGTGTCCCAATTGTTGTGAAACCCAAGAAAATGATCCTTGTGCTACAGAATATTATCGTTCTCTACCTCAGTGAACACCACAGTGAACACTACAGTGAACACCACAGTGAACACCACAGTGAACACTACAGTGAACACTACAGTGAACACTACAGTAAACACTACAGTGAACACTACAGTGAACACTACAGTGAACACTACAGTGACCACCACAATGAACACTACAGTGAACACTACAGTGAACACTACAGTGAACACTACTGTGAACACAGTGAACACTACAGTGAACACTACTCTGAACACAGTGAACACTACAGTGAACACTACAGTGAACACTACAGTGAACACCACAGTGAACACTACAGTGAACACAACAGTGAACATTACAGTGAACACTATAGTGAACACTACAGTGAACACCACAGTGAACACCACAGTGAACACTACATTGAACACAGTGAACACTACATTGAACACAGTGAACACTACAGTGAACACTACAGTTAACACCACAGTGAACACTACAGTGAACACTACAGTGAACACCACAGTGAACACTACAGTGAACACTACAGTGAACACTACTGTGAACACAGTGAACACTACAGTGAACACTACTGTGACACAGTGAACACTACAGTGAACACTACAGTGAACACTACAGTGAACACCACAGTGAACACTACAGTGAACACAACAGTGAACATTACAGTGAACACTACAGTGAACACCACAGTGAACACCACAGTGAACACTACATTGAACACAGTGAACACTACATTGAACACAGTGAACACTACAGTGAACACTACAGTTAACACCACAGTGAACACTACAGTGAACACTACAGTGAACACCACAGTGAACACTACAGTGAACACTACAGTGAATACTACAGTGAACACTAACAGTGAACACTACAGTGAACACCACAGTGAACACTACAGTGAACACTAACAGTGAACACTACAGTGAACACTACAGTGAACACTAACAGTGAACACTACAGTGAACACTAACAGTGAACACTACAGTGAACACTACAGTGAACACTACAGTGAACACTGCAGTGAACACTAACAGTACATTGTTGCTTAACTTGCTTATGCGCTTAAATATCAGTTCTGAAAATTTGATGCCAATCGGAACCATCATTAACAGGATATCGTATGAAGAGTAATATATACAGTTAGTCAAGAAAAGTGGCAAAATGGCGCCTATACAACCCAAAACTGTATCAACTCTGCTGTCATTCAGGAGAGCCATTCTCTAGTTACCACTGATGTTAATATCTCAAAATATATCAGCACTTTAAGTTTGAAGTCTCATAGAAATTGCATTCTCAAGTTATTGAACTGAGGGTTCAAAGCTGATCGGAACAAGTCATTCATAAATTAATTGCATGAGAAATAGTATTTTAATTATCAAAATATCTTCAAACAAACTGGCAAATTACCACCAACTCAACCCAAAATTAATCCAAATTTTTCTTTAATTCTTGAAGCCCATTGAAATTAGTTTGTTTAATAAAATTGGAAAATGAAAATAAAGCAGAACCCAAAAATCATTGCAAGGCTTCAGTTAGGGAAAATACACCACATGTGTTCTCTGTTTATGTCATAGACTGAAACAATTCCAAGATGTGAACATTAAACAGCATTCAGAGGTGATGATGCACTGGACACATGCATGGTACACTGCAACACACATTTCCACATCACAGAGGTGATGATGCACTGGACACATGCATGGAACACTGCAACACACATTGCAACATCACAGAGGTAATGATGCACTAGACACATGCATGGTGCACTGCAACACACATTGCCACATCACAGAGGTGATGATGCACTGGACACATGCATCGTACACTGCAACACACATTGCCACATCACAGAGGTGATCATGCACTGGACACATACATGGTACACTGCAACACACATTGCCACATCACAGAGTTAATGATGCACTGGACACATACATGGTACACTGCAACACACATTGCAACATCACAGAGGTGATGATGCACTGGACACATGCATGGTACACTGCAACACACATTGCCACATCACAGAGGGGATGATGCACTATACACATGCATGGTGCACTGCAACACACATTGCCACATCACAAAGGTGATCATGCACTGGACACATGCATGGTACACTGCAACACACATTGCCACATCACAGAGGTGATCATGCACTGGACAAATGCATGGAACACTGTAACACACATTGCCACATCACAGAGTTGATGATGCACTGGACACATACATGGTACACTGCAACACACATTGCAACATCACAGAGGTGATGATGCACTGGACACATGCATGGTACACTGCAACACACATTGCCACATCACAGAGGTGATGATGCACTAGACACATGCATGGTGCACTGCAACACACATTCCCACATCACAGAGGTGATCATACACTGGACACATGCATGGTACACTGCAACACACATTGCCACATCACAGAGGTGATCATGTACTGGACACATGCATGGTACACTGCAACACACATTGCCACATCACAGAGGTGATCATGCACTGGACACATGCATGGTACACTGCAACACACATTGCCACATCACAGAGGTGATCATGTACTGGACACATGCATGGTACACTGCAACACACATTGCCACATCACAGAGTTGATGATGCACTGGACAAATGCATGGTACCTCAGCATACATTGCCACATCACAGAGGTGATGATGCACTGGACACATGCATGGTACACTGCAACACACATTGCCACGTCACAGAGGTGATCATGCACTGGACACATGCATGGTACACTGCAACACACATTGCCACATCACAGAGTTGATGATGCACTGGACACATGCATGGTACCTCAGCATACATTGCCACATCACAGAGGTGATGATGCACTGGACACATGCATGGTACACTGCAACACACATTGCCACATCACAGAGATGATGATGCCCTAGACACATGCATGGTACACTGCAACACACATTGCCACATCACAGAGGTGATGATGCACTGGACACATGCATGGAACACTGCAACACACATTGGCACATCACAGAGTTGATGATGCACTGGACATATGCATGGTACCTCAGCATACATTGCCACATCACAGAGTTGATGATGCACTGGACACATACATGGTACACTGCAACACACATTGCCACATCACAGAGGTGATCATGCACTGGACACATGCATGGTACACAGCAACACACATTGCCACATCACAGTGTTGATGATGCACTGGACACATGCATGGTACCTCAGCATACATTGCCACATCACAGAGGTGATGATGCACTGGACACATGCATGGTACACTGCAACACACATTGCAACGTCACAGAGGTAATGATGCACTGGACACATACATGGTACACAGCAACACACATTGCCACATCACAGAGATGATGATGCACTGGACACATGCATGGTACACTGCAACACACATTGCCACATCACAGAGATGATGATGCACTGGACACATGCATGGTACCCTGCAACACACAATGCCACATCACAGAGGTGATGATGCACTGGACACATGCATGGTACCCTGCAACACACATTGCCACATCACAGAGATGATGATGCACTGGACACATGCAAGGTACACTGCAACACACATTGCCACATCACAGAGATGAGGATGCACAGGACACATGCATAGTACACTGCAACACACATTGCCACATCACAGAGATGATGATGCCCTGGACACATGCATGGTACACTGCAACACACATTGCAACATCCCAGAGGTAATGATGCACTGGACACATACATAGTACACAGCAACACACATTGCCACATCACAGAGATGATGATGCACTGGACACATGCATGGTACACTGCAACACACATTGCCACATCACAGAGATGATGATGCACTGGACACATGCATGGTACCCTGCAACACACATTGCCACATCACAGAGGTGATGATGCACTGGACACATGCAAGGTACACTGCAACACACATTGCCACATCACAGAGATGATGCACTGGACACATGCATGGTACCCTGCAACACACATTGCCACATCACAGAGGTGATGATGCACTGGACACATGCATGGTACACTGCAACACACATTGCCACATCACAGAGATGATGCACTGGACACATACATGGTACCCTGCAACACACATTGCCACATCACAGAGGTGATGATGCACTGGACACATGCATGGTACACTGCAACACACATTGCCACATCACAGAGGTGATGATGCACTGAACACATTCATGGTACACTGCAACACACATTGCCACATCACATAGATGATGATGCACTGGACACATCCATGGTACACTGCAACACACATTGCCACATCACAGAGGTGATGATGCACTGGACACATGCATGATACACTGCAACACACATTGCCACATCACAGAGGTGATCATGCACTGGACACATGCATGGTACACAGCAACACACATTGCCACATCACAGTGTTGATGATGCACTGGACACATGCATGGTACTTCAGCATACATTGCCACATCACAGAGGTGATGATGCACTGGACACATGCATGGTTCACTGCAACACACATTGCAACATCACAGAGGTAATGATGCACTGGACACATACATAATACACAGCAACACACATTGCCACATCACAGAGATGATGATGCACTGGACACATGCATGGTACACTGCAACACACATTGCCACATCACAGAGATGATGATGCACTGGACACATGCATATTACCCTGCAACACACAATGCCACATCACAGAGGTGATGATGCACTGGACACATGCATGGTACCCTGCAACACACATTGCCACATCACAGAGATGATGATGCACTGGACATATGCATGGTACACTGCAACACACATTTCCACATCACAGAGATGATGATGCATTGGACACATGCATGGTACCCTGCAACACACATTGCCACATCACAGAGGTGATGATGCACTGGACACATGCATGATACACTGCAACACACATTGCCACATCACAGAGGTGATTATGCACTGGACACATGCATGGTACCCTGCAACACACATTGCCACATCACAGAGGTGATGATGCACTGGACATATGCATGATACACATGCACGTGTTTCGAGGCTGCCACTACTCACCTCATCGATACCATAGAGCAAAATAGCGGGACGTCCACTTCATCAAAACCAGTTACTCACGACTCATGAACTCGTAATAACACTATTGTAAGCAACCTACGGTATGGGTGGGTTTTTAACCTATTGCGAGTGAGTCATAATACTCACTGGCCTGAAGTTTTACGACTCGCCATGGGTTCAACCCCCACCAGTACCGTGGTTCACTTTCACCCATCATGTTGGAAAAACCAAAAGCACAAATTACCAACTTCTGATTTCCTGATTCCAACATCACATAGCATTAAGTGATCTCACAATTTGATTATCAACTTACATAGACACCTGAGCCTCAAGGCTCTAAATAATAATAATTTCATGTGTTCTTGTACTTGATAAGTCAAGTAACAAAAGATTTTGGGTTGTGTTTACTACCAAAGAAAGCTGGACTACTTACAAGACTTCCACTACTTCTTCTTCTCCCTCTTGTTCCCGTCCCTTTTCCCGCTCGCCTATATATAGTACTGGCTATTTCACTCTTTTCTGTTAGTGTGACTTTGTAAATAGTCTAAGTCGGACCGAAATGTCGTCGTAGCTCGTCTCTCCCATGTGCGGGTTATTTGTGTATTCCAGTCACGTTATTGTGTCTTTTTGTTCTTTAAGACGTCGTTCTTCTAGAGGTTTGAGGTTGAGGTCAGAGGTGAAGTGTTTAGTGCACAGAAGTCACCTCTATACACTAAACACCTCACCTCTGACCCTCACTTGATAATGGATACGTCAGCGCTACACAAATAATTAATTGCTTGACGTCAGCTCCTTCCCCTTCCTTCACCAGTTTCTCTATAATGAAACGTATTCCGTTTGTTTCAATCTATTAACAAACAAATGAACATTGAACACGCTGTATTAAAACACATGCAGCCGCCATCAAATACTTTCATCTGCTTGTATATCTGTAAGTATTTTTGCCTTTCAGTGTATTTTGTAATTTTGTATACATGTTAGCTTGTCTGTGAGTATGTATACTTGTTTGTGTATGAGTATGATTTTATTTACAATGATGTGAGTATGTTAGTCTATCAGTATGATATCCTGCCTGTATTTTAATCAGTCTGTATGATAGTCATCTATTATGTATTCTGTTATTCTTTTATTTTTCATAATGTGTTGCTCGGCAAATATATTATTCTGTTGTTTTTCTTCAAAAACCTTCGTATATAATTATATTAGTCTGTCAGTGTGTTTGAGAGTCAGTTTTACTATATGCATATATGAATAACTAAAGTGTAGTGAACACTTGTCAATGCTCAATAATACACCACAACGAGACAGACACACAGGAGGTTCATTGATCTATATATTTCGACCTCGTTTTGGGATACTCTGAAGAGGATCCAGAAGGGATTCGAAGTACACAGATCAATTAACCTCTTGTGTCTGTGTGTCTATGCGGGTTATAGAGCGTTAGTATATATGTTTTTTATTCTGTCAGCATGTTTGTCAGTAACATGTCAGCATGTTTGTCAGTAACATGTCAGCACTGAACCAGATACAGGTGCAACACTTGCGTATCATTGCTGGAAACAGGTTTTGCCTGCGTAATCTAGGGAACTTAGGTCTTATCCTACCCAGCTGTGATGAGGTCTTCAACACGTACACTCACTATTTCTCCATCCCCATGTATCTAAATTAGACTGAAAACGCTTCCTATATAGGCGAAATCTGTCTCCAGTAAAGTTATCTAGCTGTTGCACAGGAGTTTTTTCATACACTTATTGGTACTGTTGACCTTTGATCTCATGTTCTTCTCTCTTTATGTTAGTCTTTCATTATGTGTGTCGATTTGCTGCCCTGGCAGCATGTTAATGTTTGTTTAATAGTATATTTGCCTGTTAGTATGAATAACTGAGAGTTTGTCTTTTAAAATGTTTTTCAGACAGCATGTTTAAGAGTCAGTATATTATTTCCTCAGATTGTATGTTTATCTGTCAGTACCTGACTCGTAAAATTCTAATGACACGATTGTCAACAACTCATGGCACGCGTGAGATTCGAATGAACTTGCTATCCATGGGTTTGAGTCTCATCCATTCTGAGCCTTATCTACGCTTAAATGTTAGTAAATACTGTACGTACACATACTCAAAAGGCACTTTATTAGGTTCACAGTACTAGTAGTGTTAAGGGACCACTTTACCCCCAGAACAGCCTGAATTCTTCGTGGCATGGACTGATCAAGGTGTCGGTAACATTACTTAGAGATCCAGGTCCGTGTTGACATGACAGCAGTTCCAGTCCAGTCATGATGCCAGTATCTTGTTCCACCACATCACAAGGTTGAGCGACAAAGTCTAACGCTAACATTTGCACGTCAAAGAAGAAATCGCGATTTGACAGACCAGTCGATGTTTTTCTAATTTTCAGCTGTCAAGTTTTGGTGATCCTGTGTAAAGTGTAGCCTCGGTTTCCTGTTCTTAGCATAATACTTTTAAGCTAAATTCTGTTATGTATAGCATAGGTCAAATTAAATTTATTTAATATTACTTAAAATGAATGACATATTTTTTTTCCGTTATGTACAGACTGATTTTCGCTCATATACGGTAAAAAATTATTTTCATTATGCTAATTCGAATGGTCCAAAAATTGATTTTAGCCGAATGGGCAGAAATCGCCGGGTCGGCTTAATCGGCACTACACACACACACACACACACACACACACACACACACACACACACACACACACACACACACACACATATACACACACACACACATATACACAGGGGAGACAGCGAGATACGCAGGACACCATGACCAAGCAGGACAAACACACACACTGGAAGTACCCTCAGCGGGCCTCAAATCACAAACAACCCACGACAATCATACACTCTAGCACCACACCCACTTATCAGGCCCCATGTCCCCACCCTAGCAAACGAAAACCCACCGTCACAGTTACCCCCCACCCCCACCTCAAACTGCACCCCACCAGCCCATACCCCAACCATACAATCCCCCCACCCAGGCTGCAACCCCTGCGGGCACCCTGCCCACACCCCCAACCCACCAAGATCTCCCCAGGGCCACAGTATTGGAAACAAGGTTGAAGGTTTGGTACACAAACGCGGATGGAATTACGAATAAGTATGAAGAGTGGAATGAAAAAATAGATGAGGCATCCCCAGACATCATAGCGGTCACAGAAACTAAACTAAATGAGACAGTAACAGATGCAATCTTCCCACAGGGATATCAGATCCTGAGGAAAGATAGGAGGAGCAGGGGGGGAGGAGGGGTCGCACTGCTTGTAAGGCTCCGTTGAAGATTCGAGGAAATGGAAGGAATGGAGGTGGGTAGAGAACGGGACTTCATAGTAGGTACCATCCAGTCTGGGGAGCATAAGATAGTCATTGCAGTGATGTATAACCCACCACAGAACTGCAGGAGGCCAGGAGAAGAATACGATGAGAACAACAGAGCGATGGTGGACACCCTGGCGGAGGTGGCAAGAAAGGCACACATCAGAGCGAAGCTACTGGTCATGGGAGATTTCAACCACAGGGAGATCGACTGGGAGAACCATGAACCACGTGGGGGTCCAGAAACTTGGAGAGTCAAGATGATGGACGTGGTACTGGAAAACCTGATGCACCAACATGTCAGGGACACGACCAGAGTGAGAGGAGAAGATGAACCAGCAAGACTGGACCTTGTATTCACCCTGAACAGCTCAGATATTGAAGACATAACGCACGAGAGCCCCCTGGGAGCCAGTGACCATATGGTGCTTAGCTTTGAGTACATTGTAGAGCTTCAGGTGGAGAGGGAAAACAGTACTGATATAGATAAACCAGACTTTAAAAGAGGAAACTACACGGGCATGAGGAATTTCCTGAAGGACGTTCAGTGGGAAGGGGAAATGGAAGGACTGACAATAAATGAAATGATGGAATACGTAGGGGCAAAGTGCAAGGAGGCAGAGGAACGGTTTATACCCAGAGGCAAAGGATTAAATGGGAAGGCCAGAAAGAGCCCTGGTTTACCCAAAGGTGCAGGAGGCAAAGACTCAGAGTATCAGAGAATGGAAACGGTACAGAAGGCAAAGAACCCAGGTAAACAGAGATTAGTAGAAGAGCTAGAAACGAGTATGCACAAGTACGGAGGAGGCCCAGAAACAGTACGAGAATGACATAGCATCGAAAGTTAAGTCCGACCCGAAACTGATGT
>WNWK01033604.1:0-21033 GCA_009830355.1 Cherax destructor | reverse complement strand
GTAGTCAGGTAGTGGAAGCAGGAGGAGGTGGTATCACAGTGGTAACACCCACTAGTGTAGTCAGGTAGTGGAAGCAGGAGGAGGTGGTATCACAGTGGTAACACCCACTAGTGTAGTCAGGTGAGTGGAAGCAGGAGGTGGTATCACAGTGGTAACATCCACTAGTGTAGTCAGGTAGTGGACAGAGGAGGTGGTATCACAGTGGTAACATCCACTAGTGTAGTCAGGTAGTGGAAGCAGGAGGAGGTGGTATCACAGTGGTAACATCCACTAGTGTAGTCAGGTAGTGGAAGCAGGAGGAGGTGGTATCACAGTGGTAACATCCACTAGTGTAGTCAGGTAGTGGAAGCAGGAGGAGGTGGTATCACAGTGGTAACATCCACTAGTGTAGTCAGGTAGTGGAAGCAGGAGGAGGTGGTATCACAGTGGTAACACTCCACTAGTGTAGTCAGGTAGTGGAAGCAGGAGGTGGTATCACAGTGGTAACATTCACTAGTGTATCAGGATGTAAGCAGAGGTGTGAACATCAATGCAGTTGTACGAGTCGCATAGTGTGCAGGTTGGACAGATTGCAGGTCGCAGTGTGCAGTTCACAGATGTTGCAGTGTCGACAGATGTTGCATGTCGACAGTGTGCAGTGCGACAGATGTTGCAGTGTCTACAGAGTTGCAGTGTCGACAGATGTTGCAGGTCTGGACAGAGTGTTGCAGTGGTACGACCAGATGTTGCAGTGTCGACAGAGTTGGTCAAGTGTCTGCACACAGATGTAGGTGCAGTGTGAAGCAGAGGGTGAGTGTCGACAGTGCGTAAATCGACTAGTGTGCAGGTTGACAGAGTGCAGTGTACAAGATGTCAGTCGACAGAGTTGCAGTGTCTGACGATGTTGCAGTGATCGTCCGACAGATGTGTGCAGTGTCAGGGACAGATGTTGCAGTGGTCGACAGATGCTGCAGTGTCAGGACAGTGTGCAGGTCTGACAGATGTTCAGTGTCAAGAATGTTGCAGTGTCTGACAGATGTTGCAGTGTCTCACAGTTGCAGTGTCGACAGGATGTTGAACAGTGTCTGACAGATGTTGCAGGGTCTGACAGATGTTGCAGTGTCGACAGATGTGCAGTGTCTGACAGATGTTGCAGTGTCGCAGATGTTGCAGGTCGACAGATGTTGCAGTGTCGACAGATGTTGCAGTGTCTGACAGATGTTGCAGGTGCTGACAGATGTTGCAGGTGTTCGACAGTGTACTGCATGTGACAGTCAGTCGAGATAGTTAGTGCACAGTGTGCAGTGTGACAGATGTTGCAGTGTGACATTTGAGGTCTGACAGATGTGCAGTGTCGACAGTGTGCAGTGTCTGACAGATGCAGTGTGGAATGCAGTGTCACAATGTGCAGGTTGACAGATGTGCAGGGTCTCACAGATGTTGCAGATCTGACAATGTGCAGTAGCTGAATGTGCATGCTGAAGATGTGTCAGTGTCTGACATGTTGAGTGTCTGACAGATGTTGCAGTGTCTGACAGATGTTGCAGTGTCTGACAGATGTTGCAGTGTCTGACAGATGTTGCAGTGTCTGACAGTGTTGCAGTGTCTGACAGATGTTGCAGTGTCTGACAGATGTTGCAGTGTCTGCAGATGTTGCAGTGTCTGACAGATGTTGCAGTGCCTGACAGATGTTGCAGTGTCTGACAGTGTTGCAGGTCTGACAGGTGTTGCAGTGCTGACAGATGTTGCAGTGTCTGACAGATGTTGCAGTGTCTGACAGATGTTGCAGTGTCTGACAGATGTTGCAGTGTCTGACAGATGTTGCAGTGTCTGACAGATGTTGCAGTGTCTGCACAGATGCTTGCAGTGACGACAGGTGTTGCAGTGTCTGACAGATGTTGCAGTGTCTGACAGATGTTGCAGTGTCTGACAGGTGTTGCAGTGTCTGACAGATGTTGCAGTGTCTGACAGATGTTGCAGTGTCTGACAGATGTTGCAGTGTCTGACAGATGTTGCAGTGTCTGACAGATGTTGCAGTGTCTGACAGATGTTGCAGTGTCTGACAGGTGTTGCAGTGTCTGACAGGTGTTGCAGTGTCTGACAGGTGTTGCAGTGACTGACAGATGTTGCAGTGTCTGACAGATGTTGTAGTGTCTGACAGATGTTGCAGTGTCTGACAGATGTTGTAGTGTCTGACAGATGTTGCAGTGTCTGACAGATGTTGTAGTGTCTGACTGATGTTGCAGTGACTGACAGGTGTTGCAGTGTCTGACAGATGTTGCAGTGTCTGACAGATGTTGCAGTGTCTGACAGATGTTGCAGTGTCTGACAGATGTTGCAGTATATGACAGATGTTGCAGTATCTGACAGATGTTGCAGTGTCTGACAGATGTTGTAGTGTCTGACTGATGTTGCAGTGTCTGACAAATTGCAGTGACTGACAGATGTTGCAGTGACTGACAGATATTGCAGTGACTGACAGATGTTACAGTGACTGACAAATGTTGCAGTGACTGACAGATGTTGCAGGGTCTGACAGATGTTGCAGTGTCTGACAGGTGTTGCAGTGTCTGACAGATGTGTCAGTATCTGACAGATGTTGCAGTGACTGACAGATGTTGCAGGGTCTGACAGATGTTGCAGTGAGTGACAGGTGTTGCAGGGTCTGACAGATGTTGCAGTGAGTGACAGATGTTGCAGGGTCTGACAGATGTTGCAGGGTCTGACAGATGTTGCAGTGACTGACAGATGTTTCTTCAGTGTCTCAGTCTTTAGTAATCATAATAACAACATAATTACCTTGATTATCGTTGCCTCTCCTATTCCCCATCATCAAGTCTTCTTCTCTTCCTTCCTTCCTCTCCTCCTCCTCCCTCTCTCCTCCATTATTCTCCTCCATCTCTCCATCTCCTTCATTCGTTGCTTCTACAGAAGTTAACCCGTTTAAAATCGTCTCCCTGTTGTAAAAAAGCAGCAATTAATTTATCTAGCGTATCTATTGTTGTTTTTTCAATGTCCCCACTTCCCCCTCGCCCCTGGTGGGTCCTTACCTGAGAGTCTGAACTGAACTTATTACCAAGTCCGGTTCACCATCTGGACAAGACCCGGCCGGGTGAGTACCGGCGAATCAAGAACAACAAAACCCGGGATTCACGGATCTATTGTTACCCACACTATGAATGTTGGGCCAACTTCTAGCACTAACATCCCTGATTTAAGAGGCATGTCAGTTCCACTGTTTTCTAATAATGTTATTTTTTTCCCACTATAATCTACATTGTCCATAATTACTATCGCATTTGCTTTGTCTGTTTCGTAATTTGAAGTCCAGGATCTTTCCTTAATTCATGGTATAACTTTACAAATCTTTGATAACAATTGTCAACAGTGGAACTGACATGCCTCTTAAATCAGGGATGTTAGTGCTAGAAGTTGGCCCAACATTCATAGTGTGGGTAACAATAGATCCGTGAATCCCGGGTTTTGTTGTTCTTGATTCGCCGGTACTCTCCCGGCCGGGTCTTGTCCAGATGGTGAACCGGACTTGGTAATAAGTTCAGTTCAGACTCTCAGGTAAGGACCCACTAGGGGCGAGGGGGAAGTGGGGACAGACGAAGAATAGCCGGTGAGAGGAAGAACTCACACCTCTACAACAACAATTGTCATCAAAGATTTGTTAAGTTATACCATGAATTAAGGAAAGATCCTGGACTTCAAATTACGAAACAGAGAAAGCAAATGCGATAGTAATTATGGACAAGGTAGATTATAGTGGGAAAAATAAACACGATATTAAGAGACGGGGAAACTGAGGCGCCTCTTAACTCTCTTCACCACACCAACATACTACTTATTTATCTTCTCACAGAGCTAGATGCAACACACAGCATGACACCTACACTAACACACAGCATGACACCTACACTAACACACAGCATGACACCTACACTAACACACCCGGCACTACAACAACTGGCCACATTTCAACACCTTCTGTGGCTCTATGGGCCAGGGCAAACCTGACATCATTATCACAGAGCCATGCTCTACACTAGGCCTCTCTCTGGCTCTGACCACATCACATCACCAGCCTCTCACACAGTTATAGCAACACACATGGACACACAGCACATATACAAGACTCCATCAGACAGGCTGATGGAAAAGCAATGCCTAAAAGACAATAACACTCTTTCCGTCCACCTGAAAAGACGAAGCGCCTTCTCTGTGGGACCCCAGGAAATTCTGGAATCTTATTCTGAAGGTCATTGTGGTCCCAAAAACAACATATAACACATAACAGTATAAACACTACAGACCCAACACAAGCTACACATTTATTTAAGACACAGGAAGACATCTTCCAGCCATACCCTCCAGACTCAGGCACACAACGAGAGCTATGATAAAGCTCATGGAGCAGGGAGAGAGTGACCTAGTAGCGACCAGTGAAGAGGCGGGGCTAGGAGCTGTGAATCGACCCCTCCAACCACAATTAGGTGAGTACACAACAAGATATTGAACACTGGGTCACTACACACATCACCTCTCCTGACCCAACTGCTCAACAAATCCCCTCAAACCCCTCCAGAGAGGTCCCTTGACGCTGGTGAGGGACTCTTGATCTAGGGACCCTCCAGGGAGGTTCCTTGACGCTGGTGAGGGACTGTTGATCTAGGGACCCTCCAGGGAGGTTGCTTGACGCTGGTGAGGGACTCTTGATCTAGGGACCCTCCAGGGAGGTTCCTTGACGCTGGTGAGGGACTGTTGATCTAGGGACCCTACAGGGAGGTTCCTTGACGCTGGTGAGGGACTCTTGATCTAGGGACCCTCCAGGGAGGTTCCTTGACGCTGGTGAGGGACTCTTGATCTAGGGACCCTCCAGGGAGGTTCCTTGACGCTGGTGAGGGACTCTTGATCTAGGGACCCTCCAGGGAGGTTCCTTGACGCTGGTGAGGGACTCTTGATCTAGGGACCCTCCAGGGAGGTTCCTTGATACTGGTGAGGGGTTCTTGATCTAGGGACCCTCCAGGGAAGTTCCTTGATGTTGGTGAGGGGTTCTTAATCTAGGGACCGTCCAGGGAGGTTCCTTGACGCTGGTGAGGGACTGTTGATCTAGGGACCCTCCAGGGAGGTTCCTTGATGCTAATTAGGGACTCTTGATCTAGGGACCCTTCAGGGAGGTTCCTTGATACTGGTGAGGGGTTCTTGATCTAGGGCCCCTCCAGGGAAGTTCTTTGATGCTGGTGAGGGACTCTTGATCTAGGGCCCCTCCAGGGAGGTTCCTAGACGCTGGTGAGAGGCTCTTGTTCTAGGGACCCTCCAGGAAGTTTCCTGCCTTGCTTCTGGCAACTTTGCTCCCTTGTTCTAACCTGATACTGTCACACTGGTCCCCAAATCTTACAATGACCCAACTGACCCGAGGCACTATAGACCTATCAGTCTACTAGAAACCCTGGGAAAGACCTTTCAACGACTGACACAAGACTGAGGACTCCCCTAGATATTAACCCTGACTGACCAAAAGCTTGGCTTCCACTATGTCATTCCGGTCAGCCAACACTGTGTGGCATGCAGGGCTCAAGAACAACCTATATAACCTTGACTATCACTCTTCAGGCGGGAGTCCCCAAGGCTGAGTACTCTCCCTTACTCTGTACGCCCTTTACACCAACCACATAACTGTGACGGTGAACGCCAGAATACACGCTAGCAGGCCCCGTGGCCTGGTGGCAAAAGCTCACACGGTGAGGGTCCGGGTTCGATTCCCGGCAAAGGGGTACAAACATTGGGTGTGTTTCTTTACACCGGTTGTCTATGTTCACCCATCAGTAAAATGGGTACCTGGGAGTTAGTCGACTGGTGTGGGTCGCATCCTGGGACAAAATTGACATAATTTGCGGGAAATGCTCAGCATAACAAGCGGCTTTCTATATAGTAGTATGTCATAGGTGTCAGCTATGGTCTGTATAAGTTGAACCATGTTCCTGTAGTAAATAAAGCTATTATTATTATTATTATTATATTACAATATACCTAAGATATACTCAAGATATACTGACCAGTAGGGGGGATGGTGAACAGGGGTGAACACTGGTGTTCTTCTGAACAATTCAGATGAACTATCGCGTCTCTTCCTGCCAGAGATTGTGAACTCTTCTATAGTGTCCTGAACAATGAACAACTTGTATAGTGTCCTGAACAATGAACAACTTCTATAGTGTCCTGAACAATGAACAACTTGTATAGTGTCCTGAACAATGAACAACTTGTATAGTGTCCTGAACAATGAACAACTTGTATAGTGTCCTGAACAATGAACAATTTGTAAAGTGTCCTGAACAATGAACAATTTGTAAAGTGTCCTGAACAATGAACAACTTGTATAGTGTCCTGAACAATGAACAACTTGTATAGTGTCCTGAACAATGAACAACTTGTATAGTGTCCTGAACAATGAACAACTTGTATAGTGTCCTGAACAATGAACAACTTGTAAAGTGTCCTGAACAATGAACAACTTGTATAGTGTCCTGAACAATGAACAACTTGTATAGTGTCCTGAACAATGAACAACTTGTATAGTGTCCTGAACAATGAACAACTTGTATAGTGTCCTGAACAATGAACAACTTGTAAAGTGTCCTGAACAATGAACAACTTGTAAAGTGTCCTGAACAATGAACAACTTGTATAGTGTCCTGAACAATGAACAACTTGTATAGTGTCCTGAACAATGAACAACTTGTATAGTGTCCTGAACAATGAACAACTTGTATAGTGTCCTGAACAATGAACAACTTGTATAGTGTCCTGAACAATGAACAACTTGTATAGTGTCCTGAACAATGAACAACTTGTATAGTGTCCTGAACAATGAACAACTTGTATAGTGTCCTGAACAATGAACAACTTGTATAGTGTCCTGAACAATGAACAACTTGTATAGTGTCCTGAACAATGAACAACTTGTATAGTGTCCTGAACAATGAACAACTTGTATAGTGTCCTGAACAATGAACAACTTGTATAGTGTCCTGAACAATGAACAACTTGTATAGTGTCCTGAACAATGAACAACTTGTATAGTGTCCTGAACAATGAACAACTTGTATAGTGTCCTGAACAATGAACAATTTGTAAAGTGTCCTGAACAATGAACAACTTGTATAGTGTCCTGAACAATGAACAACTTGTATAGTGTCCTGAACAATGAACAACTTGTATAGTGTCCTGAACAATGAACAACTTGTATAGTGTCCTGAACAATGAACAACTTGTATAGTGTCCTGAACAATGAACAACTTGTATAGTGTCCTGAACAATGAACAACTTGTATAGTGTCCTGAACAATGAACAACTTGATAGTGTCCTGAACAATGAACAACTTCTATAGTGTCCTGAACAATGAACAACTTGTATAGTGTCCTGAACAATGAACAACTTGTAAAGTGTCCTGAACAATGAACAACTTGTATAGTGTCCTGAACAATGAACAACTTGTATAGTGTCCTGAACAATGAACAACTTGTATAGTGTCCTGAACAATGAACAACTTGTATAGTGTCCTGAACAATGAACAACTTGTATAGTGTCCTGAACAATGAACAACTTGTATAGTGTCCTGAACAATGAACAACTTGTATAGTGTCCTGAACAATGAACAACTTGTATAGTGTCCTGAACAATGAACAACTTGTATAGTGTCCTGAACAATGAACAACTTGTATAGTGTCCTGAACAATGAACAACTTGTATAGTGTCCTGAACAATGAACAACTTGTATAGTGTCCTGAACAATGAACAACTTGTATAGTGTCCTGAACAATGAACAACTTGTAAGTGTCCTGAACAATGAACAATTTGACAGTGTCAAATTGACTATGAAAATTTTAGTTCCAACATAAAAATTATAAGTCACTGGAAGTGACAGTGGCCTGAAGCTATCAGACCTAACTTGAGCCAGTCAAACTGACCTGAAAGGTATAAGATATTTCACTATCTGTCTCACTGTCTCTCAACTATTTCATGTCCTCACATGACTCTCTAACTAATCTCTTAATATTCTCTACTATCTCTTACTATCTCTCACTGTCTCTCTCAGTCTACTATCTCTCTATCTCTCACTATCTCAAGTCAACTGTCTCTCATATCTCTTCACTGTCAATCTCGTCTCTCACTATCTACTGTCTCTCATATCTCTCTCTCATATCTCTCAATGTCTCTCACTATCCTCTCACTTCTGCTATCTCTCCACTGTCTCTCACTATCTCTTCACTGTCTCTCACTGTCTCTCCACTGTGGAAACTTTGAAACACTTCAGCTGATACAAGATATAACCGCAATGAAGTTATCAGCGTTTTCCACAGTATCTCCTGACACGCCTGTCGTTGAACCAACAGAAGCTGTCAGGTGACTGCTGAAACCAACAGACGTGTCGAGTGACTGCTGGAAAACCAAGCAGAGGAGGGGGGCCTGATCTAAAAAAGAGTGTCAGGGTCTGCTGGAAAACCAAGAGAGGCGTGATACTCTACGAGCTGTACTGCTGGAAAACCAAGACAGAGACCGAAGCTGTCCTGAGTGACTGCTGGAAAACCAAGCAGAGGCGTGTCCGGGAGTGACTGCTGGAAAACCAAGCAGAAGCGTTCGGGTATGCTGTCCAACAGAGTGATACTCTGAAACGCAGATCGTACTGCTGAAAACACTCAGAAGCGCGTGTCCGTGGAGTGACTGCTGGAAAACAACAGCTGTCAAGTGTCTGAACGAATGTCAGATTGCTGGAAAACCAAGCAAGCAATGCGTAAGCAGATAAGTGATGTAAACCAAGCAGAAGGCGTGTCCATGGGAGTGACTGCTGGAAAACCAAGCAGAAGGCGTGTCAGAGTGACTGCTGGAACCAAGAGTGTCAGGAGTGACTGCTGGAAAACCAAGCAGAAGGCTGTCAGTGCTGCTGAAAAGCAGAAGCTGTCAGGTACTGCTGGAAAACCAAGCAGAAGGCGTGTCCAGGAGTGACTGCTGGAAAACCAAGCAGAAGCGTGTCCAGAGAGTGACTGCTGGAAAACCAAGCAGAAGGCGTGTCCGGAGTGACTGCTGGAAAACCAAGCGAAGGCGTGTCAGGAGTGACTGCTGGAAAACCAAGCAGAAGGCGTGTCAGGAGTGACTGCTGGAAAACCAAGCAAGGCGTTCAGAGTGACTCTGGCAAAACGTGTCCAGGTGACTGCTGGAAACCAAGCAGAAGGCGTGTCAGGAGTGACTGCTGGAAAACCAAGCAGAAGGCGTGTCAGAGTGACTGCTGGAAAACCAACAGAAGGCGTGTCCAGGAGTACTGCTGGAAAACCAAAGCAGAAGCGTGTCAGGGAGTGACTGCTGGAAAACCAAGCAGAAGGCGTGTCCAGGATGACTGCTGGAAAACCAAGCAGAAGGCGTGTCCAGGAGTGACTGCTGGAAACCAAGCAGAAGGCGTGTCCAGGAGTGACTGCTGGAAAACCAAGCAGAAGGCGTGTCCAGAAGTGACTGCTGAAAACCAAGCAGAAGGCGTGTCCAGGAGTGACTGCTGGTAACCAAGCAGAAGGTGTCCAGGTGACTGCTGGAAAACCAAGCAGAAGGCGTGTCCAGGAGGACTGCTGAAAACCAAGCAGAAGGCGTGCCCAGGAGTGACTGCTGGAAAACCAAGCAGAAGGCGTGTCCAGGAGTGACTGCTGGAAAACCAAGCAGAAGGCGTGTCCAAAGAGTGACTGCTGGAAAACCAAGCAGAAGGCGTGTCAGGTGACTGCTGAAACCAAGCAGAGAGCTGTCAGAGTGACTCTGGAAACCAAGCAGAAGGCGTGTCCAGGAGTGACTGCTGGAAAACCAAGCAGAAGGCGTGTCCAGAGTGACTGCTGGAAAACCAAGCAGAAGGCGTGTCAGAGTGACTGCTGAAAACCAAGCGAAGGCGTGTCCAGGGAGTGACTGCTGGAAACCAAGCAGAAGGCGTGTCCAGAGTACTGCTGGAAAACCAAGCAGAAGGCGTGTCAGGAGTACTGCTGGAAAACCAAGCAGAAGGCGTGTCCAGGAGTGACTGCTGGAAAACCAAGCAGAAGGCGTGTCAGGGAGTGACTGCTGGAAAACCAAGCAGAAGGCGTGTCAGGGTGACTGCTGGAAACCAAGCAGAGCGTGTCCAGGAGTGACTGCTGGAAAACCAAGCAGAAGGCGTGTCCAGGAGTGACTGCTGGAAACCAAGCAGAACGTGTCCAGGAGTGACTGCTGAAAACCAAGCAGAAGGCGTGTCCAGGGAGTGACTGCTGGAAAACCAAGCAGAAGCGTGTCAGGAGTGACTGCTGAAAACCAAGCAGAAGGCGTGTCCGGGAGTGACTGCTGGAAACCAAGCAGAAGGCGTGTCCAGGGAGTGACTGCTGGAAAACCAAGCAGAAGGCGTGTCCAGGAGTGACTGCTGGAAAACCAAGCAGAAGGCGTGTCCAGGGAGTGACTGCTGGAAAACCAAGCAGAAGGCGTGTCCAGGAGTGACTGCTGGAAAACCAAGCAGAAGGCGTGTCAGGAGTGACTGCTGGAAAACCAAGCAGAAGGCGTGTCCAAAGAGTGACTGCTGGAAAACCAAGCAGAAGGCGTGTCCAGGGAGTAACTGCTGGAAAACCAAGCACAAGGCGTGTCCAGGGTGACTGCTGGAAAACCAAGCAGAAGGCGTGTCCAGGGAGTGACTGCTGGAAAACCAAGCAGAAGGCGTGTCCAGGGAGTGACTGCTGGAAAACCAAGCAGAAGGCGTGTCCAAAGAGTGACTGCTGGAAAACCAAGCAGAAGGCGTGTCCAGGGAGTGACTGCTGGAAAACCAAGCAGAAGGCGTGTCAAGGGAGTGACTGCTGGAAAACCAAGCAGAAGGCGTGTCCAGGAAGTGACTGCTGGAAAAAAAAGCAGAAGGCGTGTCCAGGGAGTTTCTGCTGGAAAACCAAGCAGAAGGCGTGTCCAGGGAGTGACTGCTGGAAAACCAAGCAGAAGGCGTGTCCAAAGAGTGACTGCTGGAAAACCAAGCAGAAGGCGTGTCCAGGGAGTGACTGCTGGAAAACCAAGCAGAAGGCGTGTCCAGAGAGTGACTGCTGGAAAACCAAGCAGAAGGCGTGTCCAGGGAGTGACTGCTGGAAAACCAAGCAGAAGGCGTGTCCAGGGAGTGACTGCTGGAAAACCAAGCAGAAGGCGTGTCCAAAGAGTGACTGCTGGAAAACCAAGCAGAAGGCGTGTCCAGGGAGTGACTGCTGGAAAACCAAGCAGAAGGTGTGTACAGGGAGTGCCTGCTGGAAAACCAAGCAGGAGTGTCCAGGGAGTGACTGCTGGAAAACCAAGTTGAAGGCGTGTCCAGGGAGTGACTGCTGGAAAACCAAGCAGAAGGCGTGTCCAGGGAGTGACTGCTGGAACACCAAGCAGAAGGCGTGTCCAGAGAGTGACTGCTGGAAAACCAAGCAGAAGGCGTGTCCAGGGAGTGACTGCTGGTAAACCAAGCAGAAGGCGTGTCCAGAGAGTGACTGCTGGAAAATCAAGCAGAAGGCGTGTCCAGGGAGTGACTGCTGGAAAACCAAGCAGAAGGCGTGTCCAGGGAGTGACTGCTGGAAAACCAACCAGAAGGCGTGTCCGGGGAGTGACTGCTGGAAAACCAAGCAGAAGGCGTGTCCGGGGAGTGACTGCTGTAAAACCAACCAGAAGGCGTGTCCGGGGAGTGACTGCTGGAAAATCAAGCAGAAGGCGTGCCCAGGGAGTGACTGATGGAAAACCAAGCAGAGGGCGTGTCAGAGAGTGACTGCTGGAAAACCAAGCAGAAGGCGTGTCCAGGGAGTGACTGCTGGAAAACCAAGCAGAAGGCGTGTCCAGGGAGTGACTGCTGGAAAACCAAGCAGAAGGCGTGTCCAGGGAGTGACTGCTGTAAAACCAAGCAGAAGGCGTGTCCAGGGAGTGACTGCTGGAAAACCAAGCAGAAGGCGTGTCCAGGTAGTGACTGCTGGAAAACCAAGCAGAAGGCGTGTCCAAAGAGTGACTGCTGGAAAACCAAGCAGAAGGCGTGTCCAGGGAGTGACTGCTGGAAAACCAAGCAGAAGGCGTGTCCAGAGAGTGACTGCTGGAAAACCAAGCAGAAGGCGTGTCCAGGGAGTGACTGCTGGAAAACCAAGCAGAAGGCGTGTCCAAAGAGTGACTGCTGGAAAACCAAGCAGAAGGCGTGTCCAGGGAGTGACTGCTGGAAAACCAAGCAGAAGGCGTGTCCAAAGAGTGACTGCTGGAAAACCAAGCAGAAGGCGTGTCAGAGAGTGACTGCTGGAAAATCAAGCAGAAGGCGTGTCCAGGGAGTGACTGCTGGAAAACCAAGCAGAAGGCGTGTCCAGGGAGTTTCTGCTGGAAAACCAAGCAGAAGGCGTGTCCAGGGAGTGACTGCTGGAAAACCAAGCAGAAGGCGTGTCCAGAGAGTGACTGCTGGAAAACCAAGCAGAAGGCGTGTCCAGGGAGTGACTGCTGGAAAACCAAGCAGAAGGCGTGTCCAGAGAGTGACTGCTGGAAAACCAAGCAGAAGGCGTGTCCAGGGAGTGACTGCTGGAAAACCAAGCAGAAGGCGTGTCCAGGGAGTGACTGCTGGAAAACCAAGCAGAAGGCGTGTCCAGAGAGTGACTGCTGGAAAACCAAGCAGAAGGCGTGTCCAGGAGTGACTGCTGGAAAACCAAGCAGAAGGCGTGTCCAAAGAGTGACTGCTGGAAAACCAAGCAGAAGGCGTGTCCAGGGAGTGACTGCTGGAAAACCAAGCAGAAGGCGTGCCCAGAGAGTGACTGCTGGAAAACCAAGCAGAAGGCGTGTCAGGGAGTGACTGCTGGAAAACCAAGCAGAAGGCGTGTCCAAAGAGTGACTGCTGGAAAACCAAGCAGAAGGCGTGTCCAGGGAGTGACTGCTGGAAAACCAAGCAGAAGGCTTGTCCAAAGAGTGACTGCTAGAAAACCAAGCAGAAGGCGTGTCCGGGAGTGACTGCTGGAAAACCAAGCAGAAGGCGTGTCCAGGAAGTGACTGCTGGAAAACCAAGCAGAAGGCGTGTCCAGGGAGTTTCTGCTGGAAAACCAAGCAGAAGGCGTGTCAGGGAGTGACTGCTGGAAACCAAGCAGAAGGCGTGTCCAGGGAGTGACTGCTGGAAAACCAAGCAGAAGGCGTGTCCAGGGAGTGACTGCTGGAAAACCAAGCAGAGGGCGTGTCCAGGGAGTGACTGCTGGAAAACCAAGCAGAGGGCGTGTCCAGGGAGTGACTGCTGGAAAACCAAGCAGAGGGCGTGTCCAGGGAGTGACTGCTGGAAAACCAAGCAGAAGGCGTGTCCAGGGAGTGACTGCTGGAAAACCAAGCAGAGGGCGTGTCCAGGGAGTGACTGCTGGAAAACCAAGCAGAGGCGTGTCCAGGGAGTGACTGCTGGAAAACCAAGCAGAGGCGTGTCAGGAGTAGCTCGCTTGTGAGAGACTAAGTCAAAGCTCCAGGAGTACTGATGGAACACAAGCTGCACTCTTATGGATTGTTCTCATGGTGGATCTTACACTGTCTCTCACACTTGACTGGATATCTTTCCCTGTCTACTCACTATCTTTCACTGTCTCTCACTATCTTTCACTGTTTCTCACTTATCTTTCACTGTCTCTACTATCTTTCACTGTTCTCATTATCTTTCATGTCTACTATCTTTCCTGTCTCTCACTATCTTTCACTGTCCTCACTATCTTTCACTGTCTACTATCTTTCACTGTTCTCATATCTTTCACTGTCTCTCACTATCTTTCACTGTCTCTCACTATCTTTCACTGTCTCTCACTATCTTTCACTGTCTCTCACTATCTTTCACTGTCTCTCACTATCTTTCACTGTGTCTTACTATCTTTCACTGTTTCTCATTATCTTTCACTGTCTCTCACTATCTTTCACTGTCTCTCACTATCTTTCACTGTCTCTCACTATCTTTCACTGTCTCTCACTTTATTTCACTGTGTCTCACTATCTTTCACTGTCTCTCACTATCTTTCACTGTGTCTCACTATCTTTCACTGTCTCTCACTATCTTTCACTGTCTCTCACTATCTTTCACTGTCTCTCACTATCTTTCACTGTGTCTCACTATCTTTCACTGTTTCTCATTATCTTTCACTGTCTCTCACTATCTTTCACTGTCTCTCACTATCTTTCACTGTCTCTCACTATCTTTCACTGTGTCTCACTATCTTTCACTGTCTCTCACTATCTTTCACTGTGTCTCACTATCTTTCACTGTCTCTCACTATCTTTCACTGTCTCTCACTATCTTTCACTGTGTCTCACTATCTTTCACTTTCTCTCACTATCCTTCACTGTCTCTCACTATCCTTCACTGTCTCTCACTATCCTTCACTGTCTCTCACTATCTTTCACTGTCTCTCATTATCTTTCTTTATATCACTATCTCTCACATTACCTCTAACTATCACTATATCTATCAATATATCTCTCTGAATATCTCCCAGTATATCTTACTATATCTCTCACTATCATTATATCTATCACTATATCTCAATATCTCACTATCTTCCACTATATGTCTTGATAAGCCTAAATACTAAACAATTGCCAGTGTTAAGCCTATAACTAAAAAACAGGCACTTATAGGCCTAAAAAAATAATATAATGCCTCTATTGGGCCTAAAAAAACAAGAAACTCACATAGAATTAAAGACTTTTAAAAACAGCATTTATAGGTCTAAAAATGTTTAATAGGCCTAACAAAAGACCACAAACATTCATAAAAAACAGAAATAAAAAACATTCAGAAAAAAATAAAAAGCTAATAGGCCAAAAACTAAAAAGTCTTGAATAGGTCTAACCAAGACAAAAGAGCCTATAATAGGCCTAAAACAAGACAAACTATAAGACTGGTGGTCAACGTACGAGTATCTGGCCGACGATGACTCATCATAGGCTGACATTTTTGTCCGGGTCAAAATCTTCAATTTTTCTCAAAATATTTTTCGGCCTGAAACAAAAAAAAAAGTTTTTTTGAATAAAATTGTATCAGTGTAAGTATACTGATAGTGTATACAGTGTATACTGACAGTGTATGCTGTGTATACTGACAGTGTATACTGACAGTGTATGCTGATAGTGTATACTGACAGTGTATGCTGTGTATACTGACAGTGTATACTGACAGTGTATGCTGATAGTGTATACTGACAGTGTATGCTGACAGTGTATGCTGATAGTGTATGCTGACAGTGTATACTGACAGTGTATGCTGACAGTGTATACTGAGAGTGTATGCTGACAGTGTATACTGACAGTGTATGCTGACAGTGTATACTGACAGTGTATGCTGACAGTATATACTGAAAGTGTATACTGACTGTATAATGACAATTTATATTGTTTATACTACCATTGTATACTAACCGTATACTGATATTGTATACTGACTGTACTGTGTATACTGTCAGTGTATACTGACTGTGTATACTGACATTGCATACTGAATGTATAATGACAATGTATACTGTTTATACAGTGTATACTGACAATGTATACTGACTGTGCATGCTGTCAGTGTATACTGACTGTGTATACTGACTGTGTATACTGACTGTGTATACTGACAGTGTATACCGTCAGTGTATGCTGACAGTGTATACTGTCACTGCATACTCTCAGTGTGTGTATATTGACAGTGCATGTATGCTGACAGTTTATACTGTCAGTGTATATTGACAATGTACACTGTCAGTGTATGCTGACTGAGTATACTGTCATTGTATATATACTGACACTACAATGAATATTTTGAGAGTGTATACTGTCAGTTTATATAAGCTGACAGTGTATACTGACAGAATATACTGATTGTATACTGACATTGTATATTCTCAATATGTGTACTGACTGTATGTATACTGACTGTATACTGTCAGTGTAAGTATAATGACAAAGAATACTGACACTCCAGTGTCAATGATACTACAGTGTATATACACTGAGATATACAGCAAAGAGTGCATATACACTGAGATATACAGCACACGGTGTATACACACTGAGATATACAGCACATAGTGTATATACACTGAGATATACACCACACAGTGCATATTCACTGAGATATACAGCACACAGTGTATATACACTGATATATAATGCATAAAGTGTATATACACTGAGATATACACCACACAGCGTATATTCACTGAGATATACACCACACAGTATATATACACTGAGATATACACCACACAGTGTATATACACTGATATATACAACACACAGTGTATATACACTGAGATACACACCACACAGTGTATATACACTGAAATATACAGCACACAGTGTATATACACTGAGATATACACCACACAGTGTATATACACTGAGACATACTCTACAAAGTGTATACACATTGAGATATACACCACACAGTGTATATACACTGAGATATACAGCACACAGTGTATATGCACTGAGATATACACCACAAAGTGTATATACACTGAGATATACAGCACACAGTGTATATACAATGAGATATACAGCACACAGTGCATATACTCTGAGATATACACCACACAGTGTATATACAATGAGATATACACCACAAAGTGTATATACACTGAGATATACAGCACACAGTGTATATACAATGATATATACACCACAAAGTGTATATACACTGAAATATACACCACACAGTGTATATACAATGAGATGTACACCACTAAGTGTATATACACTGAGATATACACCACACAGTGTATATACACTGAGATATACACCACACAGTGTATATACACTGAGATATACACCACACAGTGTATATATACTTAGATATAAACCACACAGTGTATATACACTGAGGTATACACCACACAGTGTATATACACTGTGATATACACCATACAGTGTTACCAGCACAAGAGGCAGTTGCTCACTGCCTCACACAGTGTTACCAGCACAAGAGGCAGTTGCTCACTGCCGAGTAATACACACAGTATAACGGTGTATGCAACGGCTGGCTGGACTGTTATTACCGTTAACAGAGACTGTTGACCCCCGCGTTAGTCTGGTGTATGATGTGTGTATGTTGTGTGTATGTTGTATGAATGTTGTGTGTATGTTGTGTGTATGATGTGTGTATGTTGTGTGTATGTTGTGTGTATGATGTGTTTATGTTGTATGAATGTTGTGTGTATGTTGTGTGTATGTTGTGTGTATGATGTGTTTATGTTGTATGAATGTTGTGTGTATGTTGTGTGTATGTTGTGTGTATGATGTGTGTATGTTGTGTGTATGTTGTGTGTATGATGTGTGTATGTTGTGTGTATGATGTGTGTATGTTGTGTGTATGTTGTGTGTATGTTGTGTGTATGTTGTGTGTATGTTGTGTGTATGTTGTGTGTATGTTGTGTATATGATGTATGTTGTGTGTATGATTTGTGTATGATGAATGTTGTGTGTATGATGTGTGTATGTTGTGTGTATGTTGTGTATGATGTGTCTGTGTTGTGTGAATGTTGTGTGTATGATGTTTGTATGTTGTGTGTATGATGCATGTATGTTGTGTGTATGACGTATGTTGTGTGTATGTTGTGTGTATGTTGTGTATGTTGCATGAATGTTGTGTGTATGTTTTGTGTATGTTGTGTATATGATGTATGTTGTGTGTATGATGTGTGTATGATATATGTATGTTGTGTGTATGATGTGTGTATGTTATGTGTATGTTGTATGTTGTGTGTATGACGTATGTTGTGTGTATGTTGTGTGTATATTGTGTTGTATGTTGTGAGCATGATGTGCGTATGTTGTGTGTATGATGTGTGTATGTTGTATGTTGAGTGTATGATGTGTGTTGTGTTGTATGTTGTGTGTATAATGTGTGTATGTTCTGTGTATGATGTTTGTATGGTGTGTATGTTGTGTGTATGATGTACGTATGTTGTGTGTATGATGTATGTTGTGTGTATGATGTTTGATGTGTGTATATTGTATGTATGTTGTGTGTATGATGTGTGGTCGATGTATGTTGTGTGTATGTTGTGTGTATGATGTGTGTATGATGTGTGTATGTTGTGTATGTGTTGTGTGTATGTTGTGTATATGTTGTGTGTATAATGTGAGTATGTTGTGTGTATGTTGCGTGTATGTTGTGTGTATGTGTGTATGTTGTGTATATGATGTATGTATGTTGTGTGTATGATGTATGTATGTTGTGTATATGATGTGTGTATGATATATGTATGTTGTGTGTATGATGTGTATGTTGTGTTGTATGTTGTGTGTATGTTGTGTGTAAAATATATGTATATTGTGTGTATGATGTATGTTGTGTGTATGTTGTGTATATGATGTATGTATGTTGTGTGTATGTTATGTGTATGTGAGTGTATTATGTGTATTTATTGTATGCATGTTGTGTGTATGATGTATGTTGTGCGTATTATGTATGTTGGGTGTATGATGTATGTTGTGTGTATGATGTGTGTATGATGTGTGTATGTTGTATGACTGTTGTGTGTATGTTGTGTGTATGATGTGTCTTTGTTGTGTGTATGTTGTGTGTATGATGTATGTTGTGTGTATGATGTATGTTGTGTGTATGATGTATGTACTCACCTAATTGTACTCACCTAATTGTGGTTGCAGGGGTCGAGACTCAGCTCCTGGTATGTTGTGTATATGATGTATGCTGTGTGTATCATGTGTATGTTGTGTGTATGATGTATGTTGTGTGTATTATGTATGTTGTGTGTATGATGTATGTATGTTGTGTGTATGTTGTGTATATGATGTATGCTCTGTGTATCATGTGTGTATGATGCATGTTGTGTGTATGATGTATGTTGTGTGTATGATGTGTATGTTGTGTGTATGATGTGTGTATGATGTATGTATGTTGTGTGTATGATGTGTGTATGTTGTGTGTATGATGTTTTTATGTTGTGTGTATGTTGTGTGTATGATGTGGGTATGTTGTGTGTATGTTGTTTACCTGGAGCGAGTTCCAGGGGTCAACGCCCCTTCGGCCCGGTCTGTGACCAGGCCTCATGTTGGATCAGAGCCTGATCAACCAGGCTGTTGCTGCTGGCCGCACGCAGTCCAACGTACGAACCACAGCCTGGCTAGTCAGGCACCGACTTTAGGTGCCTGTCCAGTGCCTGCTTGAAGACAGCCAGGGGTCTATTCGTAATTCCTCTTATGTATGCTGGGAGGGAGTTGAACAGTCTTGGGTCCCTGACACTTATTGTGTTGTCTCTCAACGTGTGATATGAAAGGAAGTCATGCCAGCTAGGTCCTGTGAGGTCAGGTGCTTCAGCATATGTCACCTCCTCTTCCAGTGCTTCCTTGGTAGAATGGGCTTGGCGAGCACTCCAGAGATGTAAGGGGTGGCACCCCTGCTCTTCATTGGGGGGATGTTACATCGCCTGCCGAGTCTTTTGCTTTCGTAGGGAGTGACACTCGTGTGCAAGTTTGGTACTAATCCCTCTAGGATTTTCCAGGTGTATATAATAATGTATCTCTCCCGCTTGCGTTCCAGGGAGTACAGGTTTAGGAACTTCAAGCGTTCCCAGTAATTGAGGTGGTTTATCGCAGTTTTGCGTGCCGTGAAGGTTCTCTGCACATTTTCTAGGTCAGCAATTTCACCCGCCTTGAAAGGTGCAGTTAGTGTGCAGCAATATTCCAGCCTAGATAGAACAAGCGACCTGAAAAGTGTCAACATGGGCTTGGCATCCCTGGTTTTGAAGGTTCTCATTATCCATCCTGTCATTTTTCTGGCAGATGCGATTGCTACAGTGTTATGGTCCTTGAAGGTGAGATCCTCTGTCATGATCACTCCCAGGTCTTTGACGTTAGTTTTTCGCTCTATTGTGTGGTTGGAATTTGTTTTATACTCCGATGAGATTTTAATTTCCTCACGTTTTCCATATAGGAGTAATTGAAATTTCTCATCATTGAACTTCATATTGTTTTCTGCAGCCCATTTAAAGATTTGGTTTATGTCTGCTTGGAGTCTTGCAGTGTCTTCAACGGTGGACACTGTCATACAGATTCATGTGTCATCTGCAAAGGAAGACACAGCACTGTGGCTTATATCCCTGTCTATGTCTGATATGAGGATGAGGAACAGGATGGGAGCAAGTACTGTGCCTTGTGGAACAGAGCTGTTCACAGTAGCTGCCTCAGACTTTACTCTGTTGACTACTACTCTTTGTGTTCTACTTGTTAGGAAATTATAGATCCATCTACCAACTTTTCCTGTTATTCCTTTATCACGCATTTTGTGTGCTATTACACCATGGTCACACTTGTCAAAGGCTTTTGCAAAATCTGTGTATATAACATCTGCATTCTGTTTATCTTCTAGAGCATCCAGGACCTTGTCGTAGTGGTCCAGTAGTTGGGACAGACAGGAGCGACCTGCTCTAAACCCATGCTGTCCTGGGTTGTGCAATTGATGGGTATCAAGATGAGTGGCGATCTTGCTTCTTAGAACCCTTTCAAAGATTTTTATGATATGGGACGTTAGCGCTATTGGTCTGTAGTTCTTTGTTATTGCTTTACTGCCGCCTTTGTGGAGCGGGGCTATGTCTGTTGTTTTTAGTAACTGCGGGACGACCCCAGTGTCCATGCTCCCTCTCCATAGGATGTTAAAAGCACGTGATAGGGGCTTCTTGCAGTTCTTGATGAACACTGAGTTCCATGAGTCTGAGCCTGGAGCGGAGTGCATGGGCATGTCATTTATTGCCTTTTCGAAGTCATGTGGCGTCAGGGTAATGTCAGATAGGCATCCGTCTGCCAAGTTCTGTGGCACTCTCATAAAAAAAATTCATTTAGGTCTTCGACTTTTAGTCTGGTTAGCGGCTCACTAAAAACTGAGTCATACTGGGACTTTAGTAACTCACTCATTTCCTTGCTGTCATCTGTGTAGGACCCATCTCGTTTTAGTAGGGGCCCAATACTGGATGTTGTTCTCGACTTTGTTTTGGCATAAGAAAAGAAATACTTTGGGTTTCTTACAATTTCATTTATGGCTTTTAGTTCTTCCTG
>WNWK01033603.1:0-17500 GCA_009830355.1 Cherax destructor | reverse complement strand
TTCAGTGCCTTCTTGAAGGTTGATCTCAGGTGTGCGTCATACTCGTCAAGTGTTGGGTTTTCAAAAGAGGGTGCGCACCTCAGGAAGTAAGTGAGTCTTGGCATAGTAAGACACCTTGTGAGGAGATACAGGGCATCATGGGCATCAAGATCACTTATTCTCTCCTCCATTCTTTTCAGGTCATTCACTTTGTCCTTGAGGACAGTGTCGATGGCGTGGTGACCCAGCGGTGCTCCCAGGAGGGTACTGTTGGATGGAGTGGTAGTAGTGACTTCTGGGAGGATTGTTTGCACTGCATTGATTATTTCCTGATTTGTTGTGATAATTTCACACTTTGAGGGATTAAGGATGAGTCCTAAGGCTTCTCCTTGTGTCTTCACCCGTTGTAGGTCCTCTAACAAGGACTCCTAGTACCTGCCAGAGTGCCATCATCCAGGTACCAGATGTTGAGCTCGCTGCATAGGCTGGAAGTTTATATATATATATATATATATATATATATATATATATATATATATATATATATATATATATATATATATATATATATATATATATATATATATATATATATATATATATATATATATATATATATATATATATATATATATATATATATATATGCAAAACAATCGCAGACTCTGAAACCAAATCTGCTCCACCCCACCTCACCCAGTGTTAGCAGTACCTTTATCCTCTGCTAGCAGTGTCTTTATATATATATATATATATATATATATATATATATATATATATATATATATATATATATATATATAGTATATATATATATATATATATAGAACGACCCCCAATAAAGCGGATAAGCGGATGTCGTATCAAGCGGACAAAATATGTTGCCGGAAAAAGGCTATGAAGCGGAGGAAACCTGCTATATAGAACGGCTGTTTTGTTCAGTCATACGCTCAATAAAATGGACCAACTTCGCTAAATCGTAAGTTTGTATCGTCCAGACGTAGTCCATTACCTCTCCTAACTGTTCCTTTTCAACGTGGTGGAGAGAAGCCTCTCCTGTCCTACTGGAAATTATGTTACCAGAGACTAAATATGTAATTGTTTACAAGAGGCTCAGACTGGGCAAGACAGAGTAAGACGGCAAGACAGGGCAGGTGGGGTAAGACAGAGTAAGACGGCAAGACACGGCAGGTGGGGTAAGACAGAGTAAGACGGCAAGACGGCAGGTGGGGTAAGACAGAGTAAGACGGCAAGACAGGGCAGGTGGGGCAAGACAGAGTAAGACGGCAAGACAGGGCAGGTGGGGCAAGATAGAGTAAGACGGTAAGACAGGGCAGGTGGGGCAAGACATAGTAAGACGGTAAGACAGGGCAGGTGGGGCAAGACAGAGTAAGACGGCAAGACAGGGCAGGTGGGGCAAGACAGAGTAAGACGGCAAGATAGGGCAGATTGGGCAAGAAAGAGCAAATAGGAAGCTTCCTAAGCAACCGTCCAGTCAGCCAGTTAGCCAGTTGGTCAATTAGCTAGTCAGCCAGTCAGTAAAACAGCCAGCCTGCCAGTCAATATAAGAGCCAGCCAATCAGTAAAACAACCAGCTATTCAGAAAGTTAGCTAACCTGCCAGACAGTAAAATAACCAGCCAGCCAGTCAGTAAAACAGCCAGCCAGCCAATCAGTAAACAGCTGACCAGCCAGTCAATAAAACAGCCAGCCAGCCAGTCAATAAAACAGGCAGCCAGACAGTCAGGAAGTCGGCTAGAAAGCAAATTAGCTAGTCAGGGAGCTAGTTACCCAGTCAGTCAATCCATGACAACTTCGCTCCCACCTTGTTGGAGGTATTTTATCCACAATATTTACTTTCTTGTCGCAAGTCTCCCTGGTCTGGTACTGTCCTCAGAGTATAGTACACGTATCAAGTCTCCCTGGTCTGGTACTGTCCTCAGAGTATAGTACACGTATGGTGTAGCTGCCTTTCTAACACTCTGTTCCAACCATCCCCCCACCCTTCCTTCCTCATCATTTCCACCCACCCCCCATCTCTCCCTCCTACTTACTCACATCATTTGAGATAGGCAAGGAGGCAGGCTTTCAAAATTCCCATTAAGAGAGAAAGATGGAGGGAGAGGGGTAGGGAGGAAAGAGAGAGAGAGAGAGAGAGATAGGGTGACAGAGGTGGAGAGAAACAGACAGGGACAGAGATAGGGAGAAAGAAAGAAAGAAAGGAGAGAGAAGGGAAGAGAGAGAGAGAATGAAAGACTTAGGGAAAGTAGTATTGGTATAGAGATCGTTCACGAGAAAGATCACACCCTTCTTCACTGCCCTGACAACTGCTGCCACAAATCAACTATCAACACAAGAGCCTGAGGAAGGGGCCACGAGGTGACCATAATAAAAAAGGTCATTGCTTGACCTAAAATGACCTGAGCACTCTCGGGTGGTGTCAGTGTTGTCATAAACCCTCAGAATGGATACTTACCAGTACAATAAACGACTGAAAGACTCGATTGTGGCAACATTAGGAAGTGTGTGAGTGTCCTGATGATTACTCTTTCCAGTTGGTTATGCCGATAGCGGAAATTATACGCTCGCACTGTGTGCACCTCCTAACACACACACACACACACACACACACACACACACACACACACACTTTCTATAAAATTTACCTTCCTCAAGCGATATTTCTTGACGCTGGTGAGGGCCTCTCGATCTAGGGAATTGGATTTGTGCCTCAATTTCTTGAATGATTTAAGCCTCAATGCCTAATCCATAGGCGCTGCATAAGCCCTACGGGTTTAGAGCTCTCTATGATAATAATAATAATAATAATAATAATAATAATAAAAAAAATAACCAATTTATTTTTCATATAGATAAATCATACTGAGAAGAGAATGGGAGAACAGGAGAGGAGGTGGGATAGTAATAATAATAATATCTATAATTACTACAAGTACATGTACAAGGTACATAGGCCTAGCTGACATCAATGACATACTGCTATGCAGAAAGCCGCTTGTTATGCAGAGCATTTCGGGCAAATTAGGTTAGTTTTGCCCCAGGATGCGACCCACACCAGTCGACTAACACCCAGGTTCCCGTTTTACTGATGGGGAACATAGTTATTATTATTATTATAATCAAAAGAAGCGCTAAACCACAAGGGTTATACAGCCCTGGCACACAAGGAACCTGCAACTATACAACACTTGTGTGTTATATATATATGGGGAACATAGACAACTGGTGTAAGGAAACACTCCCAATGTTTCTACCCTCAACATGATCGCGGGTTCTAACACCACCCGTGGTATGTTTTTTTTTCTATCCTAGCAGGGAATCGAACCCGGAACTCGCCGTGTGAAGCGAGAGCTTTAGCCACGGGGAACCATGGTAAAGAATGATCGGAGATACGGAATATAGACTCTGGTAGCCTCTAATATATTGTAGGAGAAATAACCACCAGAGGACCCAGGTGGTTTATAACCATTCCCTCACCCGCCAAGGTGGTTTATAATCATTCCATCACCCGCCAAGGTGGTTTATAACCATTCCCTCACCCGCCAAGGTGGTTTATAACCATTCCCTCACCCGCCAAGGTGGTTTATATCCATTCCCTCACCCGCCAAGGTGGTTTATAATCATTCCCTCACCCGCCAAGGTGGTTTATAACCATTCCCTCACCCACCAAGGTGGTTTATAACCATTCGCTCACCCGCCAAGGTGGTTTATAACCATTCCCTCACCCGCCAAGGTGGTTTATAACCATTCCCTCACCCACCAAGGTGGTTTATAATCATTCGCTCACCCGCCAAGGTGGTTTATAAACATTCCCTCACCCGCCAAGGGGGTTTGTAACCATTCGCTCACCCGCCAAGGAACAACAAAAGACTGAGGAAGTAATAAGATGAGAACAACAGTACCGCAATACAAAGTTGCAAAGAGAGGAAGTAAGACACAAGCAAAGCAACTGAGAGTAGGCGATTGCAATCACGAGAAAACAGACTGGGAGAAATGGGAACCACGTGGAGGGACAGGAAAATGGAGAGCAAAAATTGATGGAGGCGGCAATGGAAAATTTGCTGACCGATAATGTCAAGAAGTCCGTCCCTGACAACGTCAGGAAGGGGCATCGTCCAGGCAGATTAATTAATATTCCAATTGGTAGAAGTGCAGGAGAAAAGTGAAAATAAAAATATACCTAGAATAATTGTATTATTTGTACGAGAGACTTATAAAGAATGACGTGTCTTACGAATGACGTGTCTTACGAACGACGTGTCTTACGAATGAGAAAGTTTCTGAAGTTGGGATTAAGAAAAAAAACCCAAGAATAAAGGACAGAGGTGCTCAGTGAAGGATCAGTAGTGTAATGACAGAGGTGCCCAGTGAAGGATCAGTAGTGTAATGACAGAGGTGCCCAGTGAAGGAGCAATAGTGAAATGACAGAGGTGCCCAGTGAAGGAGCAATAGTGAAATGACAGAGGTGCCTAGCGAGGGATCAGTAGAGAATCAAAGATACTTAACACAGTAAACTATTTATCGCCGTTTTCCTGACTTAAGGGTCGATCACGTATATAGACAAACATACAAACACCAAAATTATAATACATTAAGAAACAGAATGTCAGGTGAGTGGACACACACGTCAAGAATGCTGATGGTATTGATGGGCTTGGCTAATATAAACATTCAGGTGTTTTATTCATTTCCCTCTATCATTTTTATGGTGCTTACTACAATACACATTAGTTTGGTTTTATCGTTCTCTTGATACATTAAATGTTCGGTTGATAGACCCATGAAGAGACTGAAGGCTCCAGTGTCTCCGAGTCTGTGCTTATCTGTCTTCTCGTAGACTTGCCTGCAGATAGCTGTCTGTCGCTCCCACATATTACCTACAGATAGCTGTCTGTCGTTCCCACATATTACCAGATAGCTGTCTGTCGTTCCCACATATTACCTGCAGATAGCTGTCTGTCGCTCCCTCATATTATTTCTTTGTCTCGTGGGATGCTACAGACTCCAGCTGCGCTCGAAGTATAGCTGTGCCTTTTGCGTTCAAGGACTCTCGGATGGTTTGTGTGTTAAGCACTGCTACATCCACATTAGATTAATGAAGTATTAGGGAGAATTGCATGCGTCTGGGATCCTGTGGAAGAACATGAATTCATTCAGTGTTCGTTTTATCTCTAGAATTAATGTGTATATGAAGAGCCTTGAGTTTACAGGAGTGAATGAGGCGAAGTGGAAACTTCAGAGAGATGAAGGCGTGTTCACTGAAGTTAATGACTCTGATTAATAAATCGAGGATTATTTCTTAAGAATATAAAGGCACAACACCGTGACTGGAACAATTCACAAATAACCAACACATGGGAGACAGAAACTTATAACGACGTTTCGTTTACAAAAGATTCTACTATGTGCGGATAATTTGTGAATGGATAATTTCTATCTTGCTTTTTAAGTAGTGTAGAGAGTAATGGGGAAGTAAAAATGTGTCTGTATGATTTGTATAGTAATCGTGTCATTTTTTGGAAACGCCATCTGAATAATTCTTTGCACTATTCTTGTGTGACTAGCGTTGTAGTGAGCCACTATTTAAAAGGGGTAAGTGTTGTAGGACTGTAGCGAGGTTAGTGTTGTAGGGAGATAAGATAACATTCATTCGGATTTTTAACCTGGGGTAGAGAGGGTTAGCTACCTAGATAACCGAAGTCAGTGCGTCATCGAGGATTGTCTTACTTCCATTGGGGGTTCTTTAATCTTGTCCCCAAAATGCGACCCACACCATTCACCTAACACCCAGGTACCTTCTTACTGCTAGATGAAGAGGGACAACAGGTATAAGGAAACATGTCCATGCCCATGCCGGAGACTGAACCACGGACACTTAGTATGTGAGGCGAGAGCGTTGCCAACCAAGACTCCGGACACTGTGTGTTTAATGGTTCCTATTCTTTACTAACCTTTAACACAATTTGGTCTTTTATAAATTTGTACGGACCATTTTGGTTTCTGGAAGACACTAACCACCACGTAATTTCAAAACGGACATACACCAGATAGAGATTTATGTATTGTTTTTGTATATACAAAATAGTATCTACCCTTCCTACATAATTTTAGCCACGTTATATTTTTTCTTTGTAGGGACGAGCAGTAAATTCCTTGTTCTCTTAACGCATTACGTAAAACAAGGCAAAGAAATCCAGGAGCACTGACGTGGCAGGTCATTTTTCAGTCTCATGAGGATACATGCATCATCTGCGGGGGTTCTGATAAAAGTACCTTCCTGTGAGACCGGTGAGGAAGTAAAATATTTTGGTGAGGTGTTTGTTCCCTTTGTTTGCTCAAACATCTTGCACGCTGACTCCTTCCAATGTTTGTGTTGATCGTAAATTGTACAATCTCGCAGAGTGTTTGACTGCTTCTCATACCACTAACATGTTTTTTTTTTGGTTTTGGTGCATTGCCAGGATGATACTAAAATTACTGAACACATTTACCATCTGTGTACACACACAAACACACACACACACACACAAACACACACACACACACACACACACACACACACACACACATCTCTCCATTGGTCCTGAGAGAGGGAGCAGAGGCGCTATGTGCACCACTAACAACAATCTTCAACACCTCTATCGAAACGGGGCGACTACGTGAGGTAAGGAAGACAGCAAATGTAGTTCCAATCTTTAAAAAACGGAGACAGACATGAAGCATTAAACTACAGACCAGTGTCACTAACATGTATAGTATGCAAAGTCATGGAAAAGATTATCAGGAGGAGAGTGGTGGAGCACCTAGCACGGTTTCAGGGACGGGAAATCCTGTGTCACAAACCTACTGGAGTTCTATGACAGGGTGAGAGCAGTAAGACTAGAGAGAGAGAGAGGGGTGGGTAGATTGTATTTTCTTGGACTATAAGAAAGCGTTTGACACTGTCCCACACAAGAGATTAGTGCAAAAGCTGGAGATTCAGGCAGGGATAACAGGGAAGGCACTGCAATGGATAAGGGAATACCAGTCAAGAAGACAACAGCGAGTCATGGTACGTGGCGAGGTGTCAGAGTGGGCGCCTGTAACGAGCGGTGTTCCACAGGGGTCAGTCCTAGGACCGGTGCTGTTCCTGGTATTTGTGTACGACATGACGGAAGGAATAGATTCAGAGTCCCTGTTTGCAGATGATGTGAAGTTGATGAGAAGAATTCAATCGGACGAGGACCAGGCAGAACTACAAAGAGATCTGAACAGACTGCAGGCCTGGTCAAGAAACTGGCTCCTGGAGTTCAACCCCACGAAGTGCAAAGTCATGAAGATTGGGAAAGGACAAAGAAGACCGCAGATGGAGTATAGTCTAGGGGGCTAGAGACTACAAACCTCACTCAAGGAAAAGGATCTTGGAGTGAGTATAACACCAGGCACATCTCCTAAGGCGCATATCAACCAAATAACTGTTGCAGCATATGGGCGCCTAGCAAACCTAAGAACAGCATTCCGACTTCTAAATAAGGAATCATTCAGGACACTGTACACCATGTACGTTAGGCCTATACTGGAGTATGCAGCACCAGTTTATAACCCACACCTAGCCAAGCACATAAGGAAACTAGAGAAAGTGCAAAGTTTGCAACAAGACTAGTCCCGGAACAAAGGGGTATGTCCTACGAGGAGAGGTTAAGAGAAATCGACCTGACGACACTTGAGGACAGGAGAGAAAGGGGGGATATGATAACGACATATAAAATACTGAGGGGAATCGACAAGGCGGACAGAGACAGGATGTTCAAGAGATGAGACAGCAACAAGGGGTCACAGTTGGAAGTTGAAGACTCAGATGAATCACAGGGATGTTAGGAAGTATTTCTTTAGTCACAGAGTTATCAGGAAGTGGAATAGACTGGGAAGTGATGTAGTGGAGGCAGGATCCATTCATAGCTTTAAGAAGAGGTATGATAAAGCTCATGGAGCATGAAGAGTGACCCAGTAGCGACCAGTAAAGAGGAAGGGTCAGGAGCTATGAATCGACCCCTGCAACTACAATTAGGTGAGTACACATACACTCACACACGCACGACGCTAAGGAGTATGTTTACGAAGAAAGATTAAAGAAACTAAACCTGATATTTCAAGAAAGATGTTATCATGTGTACACTCCAACATCTCGTCAAATCGTCAAAATTACTTGCCTCCCTTCACTGTCATTTAACACTTACCCAAGATATCTTAAATTACATGGACCCTAACCAGTGCCTTGAAAAGATCATCTACCTGGTAGCTGAAGTATGTTCAAGGCATATTCTTCTACGAAAACAGAAGAGAAGAAGTAAACAGGAGAGAGAGAGACGCTCCCTATACAGGAGAAGACGAAGAATCACTGAGCTCCTCAAGAATGCCGGACTATCTGATTCACGGAAGGAAGCGCTAACCAGGGAAGTGGAAAATATTGAGCTAAAGTTAAAGGACTCATACATGATCCAGGAGAGTCAAGAGGAGCTAAAAGCGATTAGTGAAATTGAAAGAAATTCGAAATATTTCTTTTCATATGCGAAAAACAAGGCAAAAACCACTTCTAGTATAGGGCCCCAGCTCAGACAAGACGGATCTTACACAGATGACAACACGGAAATGAGTGAGATATTGAAATCTCAATGTGACTCTGTGTTCAGCGAACCACTAATCCGTCTAAAGATAGACAATCCAAACAATTTTTTTCATGAATGAGCCTCAAAACCCTGCCAATGTATGCCAGATTTCTGACATAACCCTAACTCCTCTAGACTTTGAGAAAGCCATCGACGACATGCCCATGCACAGACTCGTGGAACTCTGTGTTCATTAAGAACTGCAAGAAACCCCTCTCACAGGCCCTAAGTATACTATGTAGAAGGAGCTTAGACACAGGCGAGATTCCACAGTCACTAAAAACAACGGATATAGCCCCACTCCATAAAGGTGGCAGCAAAGCAGTAGCTAAGAAATATTGACCAATAGTCCCATATCATAAAAATCTTTGAAAGAGTTCTGAGAAGCAGGATAGCAAACCACCTGGAGTCCCAAAAATTGCACAACTCAGGGCAAAATGGTTTCAGAGCAGGTCACTCCTGCCTCTCACAACTGCTAGACCACTATGATATGGTCTTAGATGCTCTGGAAAACAAGCAGAATGCAGATGTAGTATACACAGATTTTGCAAAATCCTTTGACAAGTGCGATCATGGTGTAATAGCACACAAAATGCGTGCTAAAGGGATAACTGGCAAAGTAGGCAGATGGATCTTCAACTTCCTAACCAATCGAACACAAAGAGTAGTGGTAAACAGAGTTAAATCGGATGCTGCCATAGTGAAGAGCTCTGTCCCACAAGGCACAGTACTCGCACCTATCCTGTTCCTCATTCTCATATCAGACATAGACAAAGATGTAAACCACAGCACTGTATCATCCTTTGCAGATGATACTAGGATCTGCATGAGAGTGTTATCCATTGAGGACACGACAAATCTCCAAGAAGATATAAGCCAAGTTCTGGAGGAAATAATAGCTAGGACTGAGTATATTACAAACTCCAATCACACAATAGAGCGGAAAAGTAATGTGAAGGACCTGGGTGTGGTAATGTCCGAAGACCTCACCTTCAAGGACCACAACAATGCCACTATTACATCTGCGAGGAAACTGATAGGATGGATAATGAGAACATTCAAGACAAGAGATGCCAAGCCAATGATGATCCTTTTTAAATCACTTGTTCTCTCTAGGCTAGAATACTGCTGTACATTAACATCCCAATTCAAGGCAGGTGAAATTGCAGATCTAGAGAATGTACAGAGAACCTTTACTGCACGTATAAGTTCCATCAAACACTTTAACTACTGGGAACGCCTGGAAGCACTAGACTTATATTCACTGGAACGCAGGCGAGAGAGATATGTCATAATCTACAACTGGAAGATTCTGGAGGGACTGGTCTCTAATTTGCACACAGAAATCACTCCATACGAAAGCAAAAGACTTGGCAGACGGTGCAACGTACCCCAGTGAAAAGTAGAGGCGCCACTGGTACACTAAGAGAAAAACACAATAAGTGTCCGGGGCCCAAGACTGTTCAACAGACTCCCACCAACCATAAGAGGCATTACCAGTAGACCTCTGATTGCCTTCAAGAGGGAGCTGGACAGATACCTAAAGTCAGTGCCAGATCAGCCGGGCTGTGGTTCGTACGTTGGACTACGTGCAGCCAGCAGTAACAGCCTCGTTGATCAGGCCCTGATCCACCGGGATGCCTAGTCATAGACAAGGCCGCCGGGACGTCGATCCCCGGAATGCCCTCCAGGTAGACTTCAGGTAGAACCATAACCAGGACGACCCTCTACCCCACCTTCCCTCATCCCCAGATTTATACACCTTTCTTATTCATTCTATTTTGTCCTATCGTCTCTACACCTCATAACCACCTCAACAGCCTCTCCTCAGCGCTCTCAGTAATACATCTGGTAATTTCACACCTACTCCTAATCACTATGCTCCGTATTCTTTGCATAATATTCACACCACACATTGCAATCGAACATGATATTTCCACTTCCTCCGGCCTCCCCACAAAACATACACAAACATACACACTACAGCATCGTACCTCCCGATATAGGGAATGGGTGGGCACCAATAGCTTTCAGACTGCAATAAATACAAAGCAGGAATCATGGCAGAAGGCTCACAAACTAAGGAAAATTTATATCAAAACATCTAGTGCCAAATCACAATTATTTTATTATCCTGAGGTTCCGTACTGTAACAAGTTTGTATAGCGGTAAGAATGATGTTTAGAAGAAGCATTTATTATTTGTTGTTAACCTGTTAGAATCCAGAATGTTTTTTGAGTCTTACATGTCACATAACATAATGTTATGTGTTATTGACTAACACATAGCCATGGAACCAAATTTCTCCTCCTCTCGCTTGGATTACCAGTCTTCCCGAGCAGTACTCATATCAATGCATCCCCGAGCAAGTGGTTTTAAGAAAATAATACTGCGACTAGCCGGGGATCGATCCCTCGATATTTTAGAACGCTTCCAGAGACGCCTGCCAGAATTCTGATACGAATTAATCCACCTGGTCATCAGTGCTTCAGACATCAGGTGCCGAGTACCACTGGACTAGTCGCAGTATTGTTAATTGCTTAAAACCACTCGTTCGTGGATGCATTAATATGTGTACTGCTTTTGAAGTCTGGTATTCCAAACGGTCACTTATGTGCTGGCATCAGGGGTGACATATCCAGTGGTACTGGGTGACATGTCCAGTGGTACTGGGCACCTGATGTTTGAAGAATTGATGGCCTAGTCGTCAAAGGCATCTCAGAATTGTGACGGGTTAAAATATTGGGGGTTCGATCCCCAGCTAGTCGCAATATTGATAGCTGCTTAAAGCCACTCGTTCGTGGATGCCTAAGTCTGGACACACAGGAAATATTAATAATATTCTGTTTTATTCCCTCCATTTCCTAGTGAGCCACTGCATACGGATAGTAACCGGAGGAGAAAAAAAAAAGTTATTTTTTACCATCTCAAGAATTTCTGGCGTAGCTGCAGCCAAGGGTGTAACAAATAGCAGGTTGGTCACTGCATTTGTGGGAAGCGACCCACTGGCGCCTACGATATTATGCATGTATGCTAAGACTGCGTCTCCCTGCTGCAGTAAAGAAAGACTATATATGATTCTCTGATGTTCAGCTCCTCCCTGATGGAAGACTACTCTTGCATACCCGGTATATAACGTACGCACCATTCACGTCATAGTAACTACAAAATCTCTCTCTCTCTCTCTCTCTCTCTCTCTCTCTCTTTATCTGTCTATTTATCTGTATCTGCCTGTCTATCTATGTATCTATCTCTGTCTCTGTCTCTCTGTCTCTGTCTGTCTGTCTTTCTCTCTCTCTCTTTCTCTCTCTCTCTCTCTCTCTCTCTCTCTCTCTCTCTCTCTCTCTCTCTCTCTCTCTCTCTCTCTCTCTCTCTCTCTCTCTCTCTCGCCCATGAATTTTGGATATAACAATTTCAAACATTAATAAAACATATTTTACAAGAAATGATCTCAACAGTACCAAACAGTACCACTCTAACAGCATCAGTGTTAGGTTTCATGGTTAGGAACTTCTAGAGCAGAACACTAGACTCCCTATTGATTCTTCCCAATGCAACTTTTTAGACCACATTTTGAATAAGCCAACCAGTTTTGATTTTCAAATTACACAAAAGATGAAAGTGAGCTAAAATGTACCAGAAAAGAGCGACCAAGGTAGGACTATCATAGAGAAAGAAACCATGCTATGTGACGAAAGCCTCAACACACAACTTTCTCTCTCTCCAAGAAAAAGTAAACAAGATTTTCAAACAATTAGGCTAATAAATGATTTTAATTCACTTAAACAAGAAATTCAAAACGAGTCCATAGCATGAAACAATGGAACGAAACTATGTGGCAGAAGATGCAAAAATAACATTTGTAAAGACGGTATTATAGAATACCGGAAGAACCAAAACAGTAAAATATAATACGAGAAACAGGTGTAGAAACACTGTGCATGTATAGATTCTACACTCTATAAACCTAAAATCAAAGAATTCCTGAGAATCCGTTAAATAATTGCGGTAGTAGTGCTAGTAGTAGTAATAGTAGTAGTAATAACAGTGCTAGTAGTAGTTGTATTGGTATAAACATATAACTGGATGGAAGGCAGGGAGGGGCTACAACTGTCACAACATATAAGTGGATGGAAGGCATGGAGGGGCTACAACTGTCACAACATATAAGTGGATGGAAGGGAGGGAGGGGCTACAACTGTCACAACATATAAGTGGATGGAAGGCAGGGAGGGGCTACAACTGTCACAACATATAAGTGGATGGAAGGCAGGGAGGGGCTACAACTGTCACAACATATAAGTGGATGGAAGGCAGGGAAGGGCTACAACTGTCACAACATATAAGTAGATGGAAGGCATGGAGGGCTACAACTGTCACAACATATAAGTGGATGGAAGGCAGGGAGGGGCTACAACTGTCACAACATATAAGTGGATGGAAGGCATGGAGGGGCTACAACTGTCACAACATATAACTGGATTGAAGGCAGGGAGGGGCTACAACTGTCACAACATATAAGTGGATGGAAGGCATGGAGGGGCTACAACTGTCACAACATATAACTGGATGGAAGGCAGGGAGGGGCTACAACTGTCACAACATAATTACTTCTGTTACTATCGTGAAATCTCGAACTACTCCACTGTGCACTTATGCTCTGACTAACCCAACCATTTACTTTACTACTACTGCTACTGTTATTACAAGTATTACTACTACTGATACTTGTATTACTACTACTGATACTAGTATTACTACTACTGATACTAGTATTACTACTACTGATACTAGTATTACTACTACTGATACTAGTATTACTACTACTGATACTAGTATTACTACTATTGATACTAGTATTACTACTACTTATACTAGTATTACTACTACTGATACTAGTATTACTACTACTGATACTAGTATTACTACTACTGCTGCTGCTACTACTACTTGTACTATTATTATTTCTGCTACTGTCACTACTACTTTTATTACTACTACTTTTATTACTACTACCACTATTACTACTAGTTTTATTACTTCTACTACTATTACTAGTACTGCTATTATTACTGCTACTGCCACTATTATTGATACTACTGCTATTACTACTAGTGCTTTTACTATTGCTACTACTACTTTTACCATTACTGCTATAACTACCACTGTTACTACTTCTGCTAATATTACTACAGCTGCTGCTATTACTGCTTCTGCTATTAACACCACTTCAACTACTACTACTATTTATACCCATACAACTACTACTAGCACTGTTATTACTACTACTATTACTACTACTAGCACTACTACCGCAATTATTTAACGGATTCTCAGGAATCCGTTGATTTTAGGTTTATAGAGTGTAGAATCTAACTGAATCCTATACATGCACAGTGTTTCTACACCTGTTTCTCGTATTATATTTTACTGTTTTGGTTCTTCCGGTATTTATAATACCGTCTTTACAAATGTTATTTTTGCATCTTCTGCCACATAGTTTCGTTCCATTGTTTCATGCTATGGACTCGTTTTGAATTTCTTGTTTAAGTGAATTAAAATCATTTCTTAGCCTAATTGTTTGAAAATCTTGTTTACTTTTTCTTGGAGAGAGAGAAAGTTGTGTGTTGAGGCTTTCGTCACATAGCATGGTTTCTTTCTCTCTGATAGTCCTACTTTGGTCGCTCTTTTCTGGTACATTTTAGCTCACTTTCATCTTTTGTGTAATTTGAAAATCAAAACTGGTTGGCTTATTCAAAATGTGGTCTAAAAAGTTGCATTGGGAAGAATCAATAGGGAGTCTAGTGTTCTGCTCTAGAAGTTCCTAACCATGAAACCTAACACTGATGCTGTTAGAGTGGTACTGTTTGGTACTGTTGAGATCATTTCTTGTAAAATATGTTTTATTAATGTTTGAAATTGTTATATCAAAATTCATGGGCGAGAGAGAGAGAGAGAGAGAGAGAGAGAGAGAGAGAGAGAGAGAGAGAGAGAGAGAGAGAGAGAGAGAGAAAGAGAGAGAGAGAGAAAGAGAGAGAGAAAGACAGACAGACAGAGACAGAGAGACAGAGACAGAGGTAGATACATAGATAGACAGATAGTCATGCAGATACAGATAAATAATCAGATAAAGAGAGAGAGAGAGAGAGAGAGAGAGAGAGAGAGAGAGAGAGAGAGAGAGAGAGAGAGAGAGAGATTTTGTAGTTACTATGACGTGAATGGTGCGTACGTTATATACCGGGTATGCAAGAGTAGTCTTCCATCAGGGAGGAGCTGAACATCAGATAATCATATATAGTCTTTCTTTACTGCAGCAGGGAGACGCATCCCAGTCTTAGCATACATGCATAATATCGTAGGCGCCAGTGGGTCGCTTCCCACAAATGCAGTGACCAACCTGCTATTTGTTACACCCTTGGCTGCAGCTACGCCAGAAATTCTTGAAATGGTAAAAAATAACTTTTTTTTTTTCTCCTCCGGTTACTATCCGTATGCAGTGGCTCACTAGGAAATGGAGGGAATAAAACAGAATATTATTAATATTTCCTGTGTGTCCAGACTTAGGCATCCACGAACGAGTGGCTTTAAGCAGCTATCAATATTGCGACTAGCTGGGGATCGAACCCCCAATATTTTAACCCGTCACAATTCTGAGATGCCTTTGACTACTAGGCCATCAATTCTTCAAACATCAGGTGCCCAGTACCACTGGACATGTCACCCAGTACCACTGGATATGTCACCCCTGATGCCAGCACATAAGTGACCGTTTGGAATACCAGTCTTCAAAAGCAGTACACATATTAATACATCCACGAACGAGTGGTTTTAAGCAATTAACAATACTAGTTCAGTGGTACTCGGCACCTGATGTCTGAAGCACTGATGACCAGGTGGATTAATTCGTATCAGAATTCTGGCAGGCGTCTCTGGAAGCGTTCTAAAATATCGAGGTATCGATCCCCGGCTAGTCGCAGTATTATTTTCTTAAAACCACTTGCTCGGGGATGCATTGATATAAGTACTGCTCGGGAAGACTGGTAATCCAAGCGAGAGGAGGAGAAATTTGGTTCCATGGCTATGTGTTAGTCAATAACACATAACATTATGTTATGTGACATGTAAGACTCAAAAAACATTCTGGATTCTAACAGGTTAACAACAAATAATAAATGCTTCTTTTAAACATCATTCTTAACGCTATACAAACTTGTTACAGTACGGAACCTCAGGATAATAAAATAATTGTGATTTGGCACTAGATGTTTTGATATAAATTTTCCTTATTTTGTGAGCCTTCTGCCATGATTCCTGCTTTGTATTTATTGAAGTCTGAAAGCTATTGGTGCCCACCCATTCCCTATATCGGGAGGTACGATGCTGTAGTGTGTATGTTTGTGTATGTTTTGTGGGGAGGCCGGAGGAAGTGGAAATATCATGTTCGATTGCAATGTGTGGTGTGAATATTATGCAGAGAATACGGAGCATAGTGATTAGGAGTAGGTGCCTAGTTTTCTAGATATTTTCCTAGTTTTTCTAGATATTTTCCTAATTTTCTAGATATTTTCCTAGATATTTTCCTAGTTTTCTAGATATTTTCCTAGTTTTTCTAGATATTTTCCTAGTTTTCTAGATATTTTCCTAGTTTTTCTAGATATTTTCCTAGTTTTCTAGATATTTTCCTAGTTTTCTAGATATTTTCCTAGTTTTTATAGATATTTTCCTAGTTTTCTAGATATTTTCCTAGATATTTTCCTAGTTTTCTAGATATTTTCCTATTTTTCTGGATATTTTCCTAGTTTTCTAGATATTCTCCTAGTTTTTCTAGATATTTTCCTAGTTTTCTAGATATTTTAATAGTTTTCTAGATATTTTCCTAGTTTTTCTGGATATTTTCATAGTTTTCTGGATATTTTCCTAGATATTTTCCTAGTTTTCTAGATATATTCCTAGTTTTCTAGATATTTTATTAGTTTTCTAGATATTTTCCTAGTTTTTCTGGATATTTTCCTAGTTTTCTAGATATTTTCCTAGTTTTTCTAGATATTTTCCTAATTTTCTAGATATTTTCCTAGATATTTTCCTAGTTTTCTAGATATTTTCCTAGTTTTTCTGGATATTTTCCTAGTTTTCTAGATATTTTCCTAGTTTTTCTAGATATTTTCCTAGTTTTCTAGATATTTTCCTAGATATTTTCCTAGTTTTCTAGATATTTTCCAAGTTTTCTGGATATTTTCCTAGTTTTCTAGATATTCTCCTAGTTTTTCTAGATATTTTCCTAGTTTTCTAGATATTTTCCAAGTTTTCTAGATATTTTCCTAGATATTTTCCTAGTTTTCTAGATATTTTCCTAGTTTTCTGGATATTTTCCTAGTTTTCTAGATATTTTCTAGTTTTTCTAGATATTTTCCTAGTTTTCTAGATATTTTCCTGTTTTTAGATATTTTCCTAGTTTTCTAGATATTTTCCTAGTTTTTCTAGATATTTTCCTAGTTTTCTAGATATTTTCCTAGTTTTCTAGATATTTTCCTAGTTTTCTAGATATTTTCCTAGTTTTTCTGGATATTTTCAAAGTTTTCTAGATATTTTCCTAGTTTTTCTAGATATTTTTTTAGTTTTCTAGATATTTTCCTAGATATTTTCCTAGTTTTCTAGATATTTTCCTTGTTTTTCTGGATATTTTCCTAGTTTTCTAGATATTTTCCTAGTTTTTCTGGATATTTTCCTAGTTTTCTAAATATTTTCCTAGTTTTTCTAGATATTTTCCTAGTTTTCTAGATATTTATTAGATATTTTCCTAGTTTTCTAGATATTTTCCTAGTTTTTCTGGATATTTTTCTAGTTTTCTAGATATTT
>WNWK01033602.1:0-21035 GCA_009830355.1 Cherax destructor | reverse complement strand
GCTTGTAACAGATAAGTGAACTGTAGATTTAAATCCACTGTACAATTGTTAACCCTTTTTTGGGGCCTATTTCCCTGGGCCCTTTTTGTGTATCCATATGCTCTTACGCTACCGTCCACAGGATGGATAGGGGGTGCACAATAAACCAGCCACTTCGGTGGCAAAATCAAAATCTAATCTAGAGATCACGGTCATCCTTTTACTGGTCTTCTGAAAAATTTTCCACCCTACTTCTAATTTTTAGTCACCGTCTGGTTGAATCCTCCCTTATACACAATTTTCCCCTTGTATGAATCATTGTCTCTTAGATCCCTTTCCCTTTTCCCATTACATTGTTAAATGCTCCAAACTTCAGAACACCCATGACTTAACCTGATTTTTTTTTCCTTTCCCCCTTTTCCCCCTTTCCCTTTTTCTCCTTTGGGTTTTTTTTCTCCCCCGGGTGTTTGGTCCATTATTTTTTCCCCCCTCTGTGTTCTTTTTTTCCTACCCTCTGTGGGCCCCTAGCTCCCTTGCAGTGCTCCTTTTAAATAATAATAATTTTTTTTATTTGGGCATGATACAAAAAATTACATTTGGTTATTGAGATTACATGGGTGATTTACAGTATAAAAAACCCCCCGATGAAGATAGACTTAAAACATTGAATCTCCACTTCTGGAGAGACGTAGAATAGGGGAGATATCATCGAGGTTACAAGGGGGATGAGGGGGCATAAAAAAAGGAGATATTAATAAAATACGAGGATATCAACCCAAGTAAAAAAGAGAAATAACGGATTTAGATTTAAATTGGATAAATTTAGATTTAGAAAGGACAAAAAAGGCAATTTTTGGGTTTTTCGAACAGAGTTGTAGATGCGTGGAACAATCTTCCGAGTAGGGTGATAGAGGCTAGGACCTTTGGGTGGTAAAAGAGATTGGACAAATATATGAGTGGGAGGGGCTGGGTTTGATTAGTGTCTGAGTACAGGAGTAAATTCTTAGGTAGTGGTGGTTTTGATAAGGACCTGCCTTGTATGGGCCAGTAGGCCTTCTGCAGTGTTCCTCCATTCTTATGTTCTTATGTTCTTATGTACATGCCAAAAGCCCCTTTGACTGACTCCACTACTACTACCTCTTTGTGTTAGTGTGACTTTGTAAATGATCCAAGTCGGACCGAAACGTCGTGCGGGTTGTGTGTGCACTACTAGCTCTCTTTCCTACTACCTTTCTTGTACCGTCCCTGTCTGCTGGCCTATATATACTCCCTCCTCTTCTTTTTGTTGGCTGCCGGGTCACCATTTGGAGAAGACCCGGGCCGGATGTACCGGCGAACATACAACAACAATTCTTTTTGTTGTTGTTGTCACAGCAGCTCTGATTCTTGGCATTCAGTCTCCCTGCGATCCCCGTTGGGGAGGGGAATTTTATAGTCATCACCATCCTAAACTGGACATCACGATGAGCTATGGAAATCGAGTCAAGATCAAACCAAACAGTGGCACTGTGAACGATTCTTCAAAACTTGCTCTAGCAATTTGCGTTAGAAGTGTGTTACAAGTGAAGTTCAACACCATACTGACCCTGAAGGAAGCATTTATTGTAGTGTGCAGCGACGATGAAGAAACAGAAAAGCTACTCACTACAACAGCCACCACCACTCTAGCAGGTCGAGGATTTACTGTCATGTCATCCCCAGCTCTGGGGCAAGGAGGTCAGTCTTCCTTAAGAAACTTGATAAGCTTCTTACAGTTCAACCTATAGACGAACTCAAGACGTCCATTGAAAATCAAAACTCATGGGCCAAAGTCGAGAGCATTATGAAAATACCTACAGCTCCATCCATGCTCAAAATCACGTTCACCGATGTAAATATGGCTGCCACTGCTGATGGTATTGCAGTATTTTATTACTTCATCAGCCCCACACACATCGACAGGCACCTCAAGTCTGTACCTGATCAGCCGGGCTGTGGTTCGTACGTTGGACTGCGTGCGGCAAGCAGTAACAGCCTGGTTGATCAGGCTCTGGTCCAACAGGAGGCCTGGTCACAGACCGGGCCACGGGGGCGTTGACCCCTGGAATTCTCTCCAGGTAGACTCCAGGTAAGTGTCTCTGCAGTCAAGACACCCTCAGCAATCATGCTGAGACAAGCATGGCACTGGCAGAGGGGCATACATGTGCAGCATATTTCACAGATGGTTCTGTCGACCCTGACAGGAAGAGAGCAGCAGCTGGCATGTACCACAATGGTCACACACAAGGCTGGCGACTCCCTGATCACTGCACGATCCTTCAAGCTGAGCTGGTGACGATTCAGCAGGCATTGTCACATGCCCTTCGACCTGTCATACATGTTGACTCCATCTCTGCAATCATTGCACTCTCCCATCGCCAACCACACAACAATGTTCACCTCATCACATCAGTTCTGAGCATAATGACAGCCTTAGAAGTTCAGGGTAACAGATCGACATTGAACTGGATCCCCAGCCATGCTGACATCCGGGGAAATGAGGCAGATGATGCGGCCAAGGCAGCCACAGATTATCCACATCAGCCTACGTCAGACCAAACTGGTGGCCGCCAGAGCAATGAAACTTATGGGGGAGGTCCTAGGTGATACCGCATCTCAACAGTGGTACAGAGCAGCGACTCAGGGAGAACCCCCTCCATATGATAGAAGCTGGTCCAGAGCGCAGTGTACCGCCCATCAGCTTTGGGCTTTCCCACAGCCCAGATGATGGTAGACAAGGCAGAGCAGATGTGCCAGCACGTTGTCCAGCGCCCCCTGACACACTATCTCCTGGAGCTCCTGGAGCGCCAAGTTACTGAGACACTCCACAGGCAACTAGCACTGATGTCCCCTCCCGAAGAAGACCCAGAGAGGACTGCGGCTACTCTAGTGTACCATGGAGTCAACGAACCAGACAAGCTATTGCCTGTGATAACGACATATCCTCTTCACTAGTGTCCACAGGTAAGAGTGCATGTATGCATATGCATATCTCTGAATATACATATATACGTGTATAATGCGTCCAGCATGTACATGTATATGATCCAATGTTCATATTACAGACGGCGTTGTCGCTTATGAGACGCACCAGATGAACTGTCCAGAACAGTGCTTGAGCAGCATACGTTGCAACATTGCAGAACCCTTTCTCCTTCGGGAGCCAGAGACTGGTCATCACAAGATTAAGACCCGTGCCAGGACCTCGGTCTTGGCGAACATTATACATACATTCACGATGCCCGAACTGCAGGCAGAAACACCATGCCTGGAACCCTCGATGCCCCGAGAGGCTTGCTAGAATTCATGAGGCCTGGAAGACGCCAACAACGAGGCAGCAGGGTACGGCAGAGCATCACTCTCAGCAGACGATGGGTGCAGAGAATCCTTCCATAATGCAGAACTCTCATCAGGCCACCCAACTCAATGCCGAGGAATTTTCGACCCTCCAGGCGTCATGGACAGGAGCCTCCTGCCCCTCTACCTCAATGAAGAAACAAAAGCATTAAGAAACAAGCGGCGCCAACAGGAAACATCTGATCAACGCAATCAGCAGACGGCACTACACGAGCCCCCACCGGCACTGCCACTATGCAGGCTTCCCTGGCTATGCCCGCACCTCAGCAGAGATGCCGGCTACCCAACTTGGCATACAGCAACAGGCCACGGTGCGCACAATCAGCCCTCAGCAGTCCCCACAGACCTCAACTGCCCAGATAATATCCACTGCCTCGAACCCACCGCCAGTACAGGCCCTCACCAGGGAGGATCTCGTAACACTCATCAAAGACATTCACGGATATTATTTGCAACACAATCAACTCAACGGAACAACGGAGCATGTTCCGGCAGAAGGTCAACAGGCTCCTGAGGGCGTGCTTAATAATAATAATAATAATACTTTATTTAGACATGGTACAAAGATACATTGTTGGGTTTACATGATACATAGGTATAAAAGAGATGTACATGCCAAAAAGCCCTAATATGCTGCGCATTGCGGGCATTCTTAGGACTACTTAGACTACATGGTAAAAAATTATGGTTGATAATGTATATAATAAGTATAATTGTGTATCTATGTTATAAAGTTTGAATATAAGTTGAACATATCAATGTATGTATAACAGGTTTTTACATTTAAGTGATTATTCTACTTTGTTGGGAATGTTTGATATTGAGCATTTAAGTTTGGGTGAGAAGGTGTTTTTTTAGCATCTTTTTGAATTGGGATAAAGGCAGGGTTTCTTTGGCAATGACAGGTAATGAATTCCAAATTTTCGTGCCTTTTATATGCATTGAGTTTTTACATAGTGTTAGATGGACATGGGGAACATCGAGGAGTGATCTGTGTCTAGTGTTATGGTCATGTGTCCTGTTAAAATTGGTAAGGAGAAGTTTGAGTGGTGGGTTAATATTTGCATAGAGTGTTCTATGTATGTAGTAGGCACAGTAAAATGTATGAATGTGTTGTATGGTGAGTAAGTTTAGATTTTTGAAAATTGGTGGAGTATGTTGTCTGGAGTGTGAATGTGTTATCATTCTAACTGCTGCCTTTTGTTGTGTTATTAATGGTCTGAGATTAGTTATTGATGTAGAGCCCCATGCGCAGATTCCATAGGTGAGGTAGGGGTAAATGAGTGAGTGATATAGGGTAAGGAGAGCTGGTTGTGGAACATAGTACCGTATCTTGAATAGTATTCCCACGGTCCTTGAGACTTTCTTGGAAATTTGTTGTATATGTGTATGAAATTTGAGGCCACTGTCAAGATGGATTCCTAAGAATTTTCCCTCTGTGAGTTTTGTGATAGGGGACCCGTTTATCATTATGTTAAGTGGTGCGTTTGTAGCTCTGTTCCCAAACTGGATAAAATAGGTTTTATCAATATTGAGAGTAAGTTTGTTGGTCATCATCCAGGTAGATATTTTCTGCAATTCAGTATTTACAGTGTTGGCTAGTATGTCTGGGCTTGGGTGCGAGATAATGTATGTAGTGTCATCTGCAATTAGTATGGGTTTGAGTAGTTGAGATGCATTTGGTAGGTCGTTAATGTAAATGAGAAAGAGAAGTGGGCCAAGAACACTTCCCTGTGGGACACCTACTGTAATAGTTTGCGCGGTAGAGCTAGCTCCATTTGTGTACACATATTGGTTTCTGTTGCTAAAGTATGATTTTAGATAGTTGAGGGAGTGCCCTCTGTAGTGGTTGTAGGTTATAGAAAGACTGAGTAACAATAACAATGTACTCTCCAAGGCCGCTCCATAACAACAACAACAATAACAAAACAATTATAAATGACTGAACCAAACAAACATAGTATTCAATCCTCCTACTGCTCCCAACCCCATACATTCCTCCTTTCCTAAATTACATTATATCATCCAACTTATAAATCCAACCTATCTGGAGGTTTGACAACTCTGCTGGAACGCCGGAGAATTGGAGGGTTTGCACTGTCCTGAGGTGCCTTCTCTTCTCTCACCCGGCTGGTTCCCTAATCAAACCTCCCAGGAGGTTCTTCCTGTATGCTAACCTGCTCTTTAAGTTTATTACCATTATTATCTGTTGTGGGCAGTTCCTCTAAACCACTCCTTACTGCTTCTGGTACTGTTGGAATCAGTGGTTGCTTTCCACTCCTAAACCTTGGCATGAGCTGATCTATATGCCTTTTCCATATCATGTTACCAAACCCTCTAATTAACACTTTGTAATTCCTAACCCCTAATACCTCCACAATTTTTTCTTCTACCCAAGGGTCACCTTTCCCAAAATTCCTTGCATACACAGCATCATCAACTTTAAAATGCTTCACCACTCCTTGAAAGTCACCAGCAGGCATGTTAGGCAATGAATTGTCCTCTTTAACATGACATTTGACAGCCGATACAGGGACTTTGAAATTCCTATGAAACATCATTTCTGCTGGTGTCTTATTAGTGGAGGAATGAACAGTTTTCCTATGGTTATATAAGAACCTACATAATCTGGTATTGAGAGATCCTTTTGTAAACTTGTGTAACCCTTCCTTCAATGTCCTTACCGCTCTCTCTGCCAGACCATTTGATGCTGGATGGTATGGGGCTGTAGTAACATGTTCAATACTATTCTTACTAAAGAAGGCTTCCAGTTCTTGGGATACAAAGCATGCAGCATTATCTGACACAACTATGTCTGGTAACCCAAAATTACAAAAGGATTTCCTCAGTAACTCAGTAGTCACTGTGGATGTCATAGAACTAGTGACTTGCACATCTAAGAATTTTGAAAAGGAATCCACAATTACCAAAAAATATTTGCCCTCAACTAGACCTGCATAGTCTATATACACTCTAGACCATGGTTTCCCAGTGCTGGGCCAAGATAGGACAGGAGATGAAATTGGCTTAAAATTCTGAAAACAAATGGGACAACTCTTTGTCACTTCTGCAATATCTTGGTCCATCTTTGGCCACCAGACCCACTGCCTAGCTTCTGCTTTCATAGCATTGATACCATTATGACCTATATGCAGATGCTCCAATACCTTACATCTCAACTTTACTGGCACTACCACTCTGTTCCTATACAATAATACATCATCATGATCTGATTTGACTGAATTATAGTCAGATAAAAATACACTATTTTTACCCCATCCATATTTAACATTATTTACTACTTGGGATAATACAGCATCTATCCCAGTTTCCTCTTTGATTTTGTCAAATGATAAATGTTGGAAATCGAGGGACTCTACTAATCTTACATATTCTGAAGGTGTACCTGACTCTAAGCTGTGATCTTCAATAGGTAATCTACTAAATGCATCTGCAATAACATTTTCCTTACCAGCCTTGAATGACAACTCATAATCATACTGAGCTAATAACAGAGCCCAACGTTGAATTCTGGCATTTGCATTTACTGGAATATGTTTTCCTTTTCCAAACAACCCTAGCAATGGTTTATGATCTGTGTGAGCAACAAACTTTCTCCCTAGCAAAAAATATCTGAATTTCTTAACAGCATACACCAAAGCTAGACCTTCTTTATCAAGTTGAGAATAATTCTGTTCTGCTGGAGAAAGTTTCTTACTAGCAAAATACACAGGTTTTTCCTGGCCATTTACTACCTGGATTAACACACATCCAACACCCACAGAAGACGCATCAACCTCAATTATTAATGGATGCTCTCCCGTAAAATTAGTCAACAAAGCTGAACACACTAATTGTTTTTTAATCCTTTGAACAGTTTCCTCTTGCACTGTAGACCACTCAAATGTAGCCCCCTTTTTTAACAAATCATACAGTGGTGCCAAAATTAAAGAAAAGTTCTTAATAAACTTACAATAATATGTCACCATCCCCACAAAGGACTGAACTTCCCCTACAGACGTAGGTGAAGGTAAATTCACAAGAGCCTCCACCTTCCGAGAAGAAGGTTTAATACCTTCCCCTGAAATTTCATACCCCAGATATTCAATAGATCTGGTTTTCAACACTGACTTATTCTTATTCAGTACTACATTATGCTCCTGTAAAATACTCAACATCTGCCGGAGTCTAACATCATGCTCAGCTTCTGTGGCACCACATATTATGATATCATCTAAATAGGATGCTACCCCATCCAGTTTAACAAACAATTGGGAAATAAATTTCTGGAAAATACCAGGAGATGAGGAAATTCCAAATGGTAATCTCTTATATTTAAAAGTCCCCTGTGGGTATTAATTACTAAAAGTTGTTGGCTCCTCTCATCTACAGGTATCTGTAAATAAGCATCCTTTAAATCTAATTTTGTAAATATTTTACCTTTACCCACTACAGACAATAATTCCTCAATCCTGGGTAAAGGATATTTTTCACAATTAATTTGTTGGTTTACATATTTAAAATCCCCACAAATTCTCATAGACTTAGAGTCAGCCTTCAGTACTGGCACAATAGGTACAGACCATTCACTATGTGATATAGGCTCAATAATGCCTTTCTGCACTAGTTTTCTAATTCTTCCTCAATCATCTCTTTGTGAAAAAATGGTACTGGCCTTGCTTTCACAAACTTAGGGACAGCATCACTTTTCACATGAATTTGTGCCACGATGCTGGAGATAGGTTTACTAGAATCTACCCTAAAATTATCTAACATTTCTTCAGCATTGTCTAGTTTGTTAATTTTGGTAGATTCATCCAATCCAGCAAGGTAAATCCCTACCTTTTTCATGAGGTCTTTCCCACACAAGTTACTATTATTGGATTTCACTACATAAAACACTTGTGACACCTCTAATTTATTATATCTTACCGGCAAAACCACCTGTCCCAGAAGGTTTATTTTCCAATTATCATATGCAGTTACCCTCCTAGAACATGGTTCAATGTGCCCCTTTACTGCCTCTACCCAGTCTTTGGATAAAGTCGAGATGGATGCCCCACTGTCAATCACAAAAGGTATTGTGTGATTGTTAATGATAAACCAATATTTCTCTGCCTTCATGGAAAACACTCTATCCTCTAAGGCATATAAGCTCATCACTTCCTCATCCTCTGAACTATCACCGCCATCCAGCACCTTAATTGACTTTGTTCTAGGATATCTCGGTGACTGCTGTGTCCTTGCTGTCCTGTTTTTTTCAATACTCGATTTTGATACAGCCTTAGGAGACACATTTGAAGATTTCTCACTACACACTCTTCTCAAGTCGCCTTTCTTATGACACTTATTACAGAAAAAGTCTTTAAACCTACAAGTACTACTACTGTGCTGGAACCCACAATGTTTACATTTCACAGCATTAATCACTTGTACCGCAGGAGCAGAGTTCTGATCTGTAACAAATGCCTGTTCCAAGTTCAAAAGTTTGTCAAATAGTTTTGCAGACTGCACACTTTGCAAATCCAAATTTTCTGCAACTAGGTGAGGAAAATATACTTCATCCACCACCGCCATAAACAACTGGTCCCTCACTCTGGGGTCAAATTGTCCCCCAAAGGTACAGTTCACAGCCAACACTTTTAAATCTGTATATAATTCATGCAAGGACTCACCCTGTCGTTTCTTCCTCTGCTGAAAAGCCAACAAACTGCGGTGGTAGGCTGGTTTCACTGCAAAATAACTTTTCAGTGCCACGACTAAGTCGTCGTAACTCTTCGTGTGTGGTAATTCTGGTGCACACACATTACCTAAAACACTGTAAGTTTCTGATCCCAGGGACACTAGCAAGAAATTCCTCTTGTTATCTTGCTCTTTAATTCCTAAGTGAGCGAAATTGGCTTCCAACAAGCTTAGCCAGAGCCCCAAAAGAAATCTTACGTGGGTTGAAAGGTTCCAACCTTCCTTGTGATGCTGCCATGCTGCCACTTGTTGCTGCTGTATCACCGTTCTGCTGCAATGTCCTCGGCTGGCAATATCCCTACTACTTCAGGCCACATTGGCCCACTATCCTTGGCTCTGATGATCCCATCGTCGTCGCCACTGTAGTGGTTGTAGGTTATAGAAAGACTGAGTTGTTGTTGTTTGATATCTTTATTATGCACCCCATACCCATCCTGTGGGCGGTAGTCAAAAGATTACAGAGGTACATAATGGGTCCAGGGACTGGACCCCAAAGTTATGATAGCTGAGCAAGTTACAAAGGTGATGAACTAACAAGCTACAAAGGTAATGAACTCACAAGTTACAAAGGTAATGAAACATGTAAGTAAATTTACTTACTTACGTTTATACATGGTTACAATCATGAACAAATTATAACGCAATGAACACTTCACTAGTCTACACCCAGTCACAACTGTAATGAGTTCTTGGTGCAAATTTTATTGTTGGGTCACACATACACACTTACATATACACATACACACACACACACATACACATACACACACATATATACATACACACACACGCACACACAACAGGCCCAGCCTTCAATCGACATGTGCACAGGACAAAAAGGGCAATCAACACGCGCGCGCACACACACACACACACACACACACACACACACACACACACACACACACACGTAGCAATGCTTTATTTACAGGGAGCAAAGTCAGGGTATTTTTCCAGAATGGTCTGTAATATACCACTGTGGATAAAATACTTTGACATATCTTGAACATTTCTGAGTGAGTAGTCTCTGAATTCATTAATTTTGTCGCACTCCAGTACATAATGACGCAGGGTGTGACAATAATCCAACTGACAAAGTTTACATTTTGTTTGGTCTACATCTGGTGGTGGTGATTTAACCTGCCAAAGATACTTGTAACCCAGCCGGAGGCGGGCGGTGGTGACATCCAAGAGTTAGTTTGATATCTTTATTATGCACCCCATACCCATCCTGTGGGCGGTAGTCAAAAGATTACAGAGGTACATAATGGGTCCAGGGACTGGACCTCAAAGTTTGATAGCTGAGCAAGTTACAAAGGTAATGAACTCAGATGGTCACAATCATGACAAGTTACAAAGGTATTTGCAGATTACAGAGGGACATCCAAGAGTCTGCTTATTTTGTTGGATGCACCATAGACATGTGGCTCCTCCTGCATGATAGAATGATGATAGATGGATTGACTGGTGTCAATCTCCCTGAGTCTTAAGTCAATAAAATTCAGTTCTAGTTCTTTTCGTATTATTGTTCTCAAACTGCTAACTGACAAGCCAAGATTGTAATCTACCCCTCTTTGAAAGCATAAAACTTAGCCAATTTATCAGTTCTGTCATGCATCTGAAGACCAATGTGAGATGGAATCCACAGCATGTGCACTCTGACTCTACTATCCACAATCCTACCATACCTGTGTCTGGCTTCTGACACAAGCATGCTACAAGTTATACTTGATGAGTTGAGAGCATTTATGGATGACAGAGAATCAGTTACAATTAGAGAGTCAACCTTAGATACATGGACACATTTGAGTGCAAGGAGTATGGCAAACAGTTCTGTCTGAAGGGTAGAGGCCCAGTTATTGATGCGTGCTCCAATTTCTTTAAGAGAGCCATCACTCTGTATGACAACAGCAGCACTACCAGCTGCACCAGTGGATTGGTGAACTGAACCATCAACGTAAATAATTTGTGAGAGAGTGTGCTGTTTGGCTAAATTATCAATACAGCTTAAGGCATCATGCTTGGCTTCAAGGCGAAGCTTTGGTTGTGATTTAAGAAGTAGTTTGGGGGGAAATGGAGGGATGGTAGTTTGGAATGGGGTAATATTCCATGGAGCGGAGAAGTGCCGCTGTTGCCTTACTTGACATAGATCATGTACATGATTCATGCGGAGGTCGGTTCCAGTTTTTTCGATCCATCTGGAGGGATGTTCACCAGTGCTGAGGAAAGTTTGGAGGGCTTCTGTGCAGGGGTTTGAATGGGCTTGCCTGAGCATGTTAACCCTAATTAGGACATTTCTTTCAGTAACACGATCTCTGATGCTTGGAATATCAAGTTCTTTCTGCATATTTAAAATTTTGGCAGTACGAGGGCATCCTAAAATGATCCTCATTGCTTCGTTCTGCAGTTTTTCCAGCCCTCCAAGCTTCCAGTCAGACACAAGAGCAAGTAGTGGCGCAGCATAATCAACTAATGATCTAATATAAGCAAGATACATAATTTTCACAATTTTAACATTAGCACCATACCTGGGGTGAAACCCTGCCACAACTCTAAGTGCTCTCAGCCTTTCTTTGTATTGACGACAAAGTCTCGTTACAACAGGTCCAAGTAGTGGGACCTCAAAGCCTAGATACCTGTATCTGTTTACATATTCTAGAAGAGACCCATCATGCAACTGGATCTGGCGAACTGTGCCTCTGTCGAGGAGGACGCCTATTGAGTATTTTTGTTTTATCAGTAGAGATTATCAACCCTAGGTCCTGACACGAGGCTAGTACATGGTTAAGGATGTTTTGGGTGTTGGAGAATCCGGTGGTGTGAATCATTATATCATCAGCAAAACTGATCATATAATCACATACCACGGGTGGGGTTCGAACCCGCGGTCAGAGAGTCTCAGAACTCTAGACCGTCGCGTAAGCCACTGGGCCAGCTAGCTTCAATAAGATTCATCCAACTAGGTATTTTCTACACCATAGGAAGGTTAGCATAGGCACCACTGTGTCCACAAATGCAAGTTTTTACAGACGAATCTCCAGCTAGCATGGCCGTGACGAACTCTAGCTCAAGTCCCCTTCAAAGCCGTCAACATGACTCACGAAATCGTAATGACACGATTGCAAACAAACCACATACCACGGGTGGGGTTCGAACCCGCGGTCAGAGAGTCTCAGAACTCTAGACCGTCGCGTAAGCCACTGGGCCAGCTAGCTTCAATAAGATTCATCCAACTAGGTATATTTCTACACCATAGGAAGGTTAGCATAGGCACCACTGTGTCCACAAATGCAAGTTTTTACAGACGAATCTCCAGCTAGCATGGCCGTGACGAACTCTAGCTCAAGTCCCCTTCAAAGCCGTCAACATGACTCACGAAATCGTAATGACACGATTGCAAACAAACCACATACCACGGGTGGGGTTCGAACCCGCGGTCAGAGAGTCTCAGAACTCTAGACCGTCGCGTAAGCCACTGGGCCAGCTAGCTTCAATAAGATTCATCCAACTAGGTATATTTCTACACCATAGGAAGGTTAGCATAGGCACCACTGTGTCCACAAATGCAAGTTTTTACAGACGAATCTCCAGCTAGCATGGCCGTGACGAACTCTAGCTCAAGTCCCCTTCAAAGCCGTCAACATGACTCACGAAATCGTAATGACACGATTGCAAACAAACCACATACCACGGGTGGGGTTCGAACCCGCGGTCAGAGAGTCTCAGAACTCTAGACCGTCGCGTAAGCCACTGGGCCAGCTAGCTTCAATAAGATTCATCCAACTAGGTATATTTCTACACCATAGGAAGGTTAGCATAGGCACCACTGTGTCCACAAATGCAAGTTTTTACAGACGAATCTCCAGCTAGCATGGCCGTGACGAACTCTAGCTCAAGTCCCCTTCAAAGCCGTCAACATGACTCACGAAATCGTAATGACACGATTGCAAACAAACCACATACCACGGGTGGGGTTCGAACCCGCGGTCAGAGAGTCTCAGAACTCTAGACCGTCGCGTAAGCCACTGGGCCAGCTAGCTTCAATAAGATTCATCCAACTAGGTATATTTCTACACCATAGGAAGGTTAGCATAGGCACCACTGTGTCCACAAATGCAAGTTTTACAGACGAATCTCCAGCTAGCATGGCCGTGACGAACTCTAGCTCAAGTCCCCTTCAAAGCCGTCAACATGACTCACGAAATCGTAATGACACGATTGCAAACAAACCACATACCACGGGTGGGGTTCGAACCCGCGGTCAGAGAGTCTCAGAACTCTAGACCGTCGCGTAAGCCACTGGGCCAGCTAGCTTCAATAAGATTCATCCAACTAGGTATATTTCTACACCATAGGAAGGTTAGCATAGGCACCACTGTGTCCACAAATGCAAGTTTTTACAGACGAATCTCCAGCTAGCATGGCCGTGACGAACTCTAGCTCAAGTCCCCTTCAAAGCCGTCAACATGACTCACGAAATCGTAATGACACGATTGCAAACAAACCACATACCACGGGTGGGGTTCGAACCCGCGGTCAGAGAGTCTCAGAACTCTAGACCGTCGCGTAAGCCACTGGGCCAGCTAGCTTCAATAAGATTCATCCAACTAGGTATATTTCTACACCATAGGAAGGTTAGCATAGGCACCACTGTGTCCACAAATGCAAGTTTTTACAGACGAATCTCCAGCTAGCATGGCCGTGACGAACTCTAGCTCAAGTCCCTTCAAAGCCGTCAACATGACTCACGAAATCGTAATGACACGATTGCAAACAAACCACATACCACGGGTGGGGTTCGAACCGCGGTCAGAGAGTCTCAGAACTCTAGACCGTCGCGTAAGCCACTGGGCTAGCTAGCTTCAATAAGATTCATCCAATTAGGTATATTTCTACACCATAGGAAGGTTAGCATAGGCACCACTGTGTCCACAAATGCAAGTTTTACAGACGAATCTCCAGCTAGCATGGCCGTGACGAACTCTAGCAATCGTGTCATTACGATTTCGTGAGTCATGTTGACGGCTTTGAAGGGGACTTGAGCTAGAGTTCGTCACGGCCATGCTAGCTGGAGATTCGTCTGTAAACTCATTTGTGGACACAGTGGTGCTATGCTAACTCCTATGTAAATATACCTAGTTGGATGAATCTTATTAAGCTAGCTGCCGTACTGCGACGTCAGAGTTCTGAGACTTCTGACCCGGTTCAACCACCGTGGTATGTGGTTTGTTTGCAATCGTGTCATTAATTTCGTGATCATGTTGACGCTTTGAAGGACAGCTAATTCGTCACGGCCATGCTAGCTGGAGATTCGTCTGTAAAAACTTGCATTTGTGGACACAGTGTGCCTATGCTAACCTTCCTATGGTGTAGAATATACCTAGTTGAAATTTTGAACTAGCTGGCAGTGGCTACGCACGTCTAAGTTCTGAGACTCTCTGACCGCGGGTTCGAACCACCCGTGGTATGTGGTTGTTCAATCGTCATTACATTTCGTGAGTCACTGATCATATAATGATGGGGCTGGCTAGGCATAGCATTAAGTAAGGCATTAATTAGAATATTGAATAGAGTGGGACTGAGTACACCTCCCTGTGGGGTTCCTAATTCAAAGTTTTTAGTTATACTTCTATGCCCCTGGAACAACACAGAAGACTTTCTGTTGGACAGGTAGCCCTTAATCCAGCGGAGAAGCCATCCTCCAACATCCATTCTGGCAAGTTCACTAATGATTACATGTCGGTTGGCAACATCAAAAGCAGATTTAAGGTCAAGGAAGGTAGTGTATGAGCTGTCAGTGTGCAGAGTGAGAAAGGTGGCTATGCAATGGTGCACACTCCTTCCATGCATGAAACCATGCAATCGGGGGGACAAAAAATTTTTGATTCTGTACATGAGACGATTCAGAATCATCCTCTCAAATGTTTTACATAAGCAGCTAGTAAGAGATATTGGGCGAAATGAATTTTGTTGATTGGGCTTAGGAATGGGAATGATGAGGCTGTTGGTCCAAGATTTAGGGAACTCCCCAGTTACATAACTCATGTTGTATAATTCGAGTAAAGGATTGCCTGGTACTCGACACAGCAATCTTAGTATATTGTAGGTAATACCGTCCTCACCAGGTGACGTGGAGTTGCCTTTAGTTAGTGCTGCATCAAGTTCAAAGTCAGTGAAAGGAATGTTACAGTCATCTTCCTTGCTGAGCATAAAACAAACAAGTCTCTCCCTAGCATCATATTTGTCATTTAATTTCGCCTGTGTGGTACTGGGAAGATTTTCATAGCTTGATGTAACAGCCCAAGCACTGACTAGCTCATTCGCCCTATGTAAGGGATGAGGGTGCGCAATCTGACCAGTTTTGTTACCCTTAATTCTATTTATGTCCCTCCATGCTCGGCTAAGTGGGGTGTGAGCATTGAGACCATTGACAAATTTTTCCCAGTCAGTTTGCCGCAGCTCTGTCATACGCTCTCTGGCAGCAGCAAGAGCAGTTTGAAAGAGCTTCAGCATTCCAGGGGTACGATGATTTCTATAGGATAGGCCTATTCTGCGAGCAGTACGTTTCAGTGTTCGAAGATTAAGATCATTGTAATAAGTATGGTTATTATAGGAGGTATGATTGTTATGGAAGTTGGTTGGGTTAAGAGTGCCAGGAGGTTTTTGGGGCGGCTCTAAGTAGTTCTGAATACTGTTCACAAGGTCATTGTTAAAGGTCTCAACAGAGGAACACTCATAGGAATTATACCAGTCAGTCACATGTGCAACAAAGTCCTCATATTGATCAGGGGGAACATTAAAACGTTTCCGTTTGAATATTCCACCAGGAAGGATAGTATTACCTATATCTAGTGAGGTTAGCCTTGGGAAATGGTCTGATGATATATCTGATACAATGGTAGACTCACAGCTGGCAGAAGTAATGTTGAAGCCAAGACACAGATCAAGGATGCCTCCATAGATATGTGTGGGTTCAAGGTCACCTACAATTTGCACATTATCATGACTGTTTAACAGTGACAGCAGTTGGTTACCATTACGATTACTAAACTGTGAGCTTCCAATGCTTTTGTGTCTTGCATTATAATCTCCAATGATAAGAGTAGGCTCAGACTGAGCACAAGTTGGGAGCTCCAAGTAATTGAACTTATCAGCAGGAGCATACAAATTAAATATGTTGAGAGCAGAGTTCCCAATATAAATCCTAACACCATGGTATTGCAGTCCCTCTGTTTTCTTATGTGTGAGAAGTTGATGAGGAAGTGATTTTTTAATATATAGAACACAGGAGTTAGTAGATTTGAGGTTATATGCAACAAATGATGGCAATTTAGGGGGCTGGGATTTATCAGGGACTCTGCACTCTTGTAGACACACAATATCAATGGGTTCGGTGGTTACTTTATGATGAAGGTCAGGAAGTCTTTTTCTAAGTGATGCAATATTCCAGCTAAAAATATTAAGTTTATACACATTTTGATCCATTATAGAAGTCCTGGAATCTGGCTTAGTTTCTCGGCATAATGAAAAAATTGTTCATATAAAGAGCAGACCTTATCAATGTCAGCAGTGTTACCCTGAGTAACAATAACGATGTACTCTCCAAGGCCGCTCCATAACAACAACAACAATAACAAAACAATTATAAATGACTGAACCAAACAAACATAGTATTCAATCCTCCTACTGCTCCCAACCCCTTACACCCTCTTATACCATAGTGTGATAATTTTAGGTGTAACAGGTCATGGTCAACTGTATCAAAAGCTTTACGTAAATCAATGAAGATTCCCATTGGGATTTCTTTTTTCTCAAGAGCGGTGTAAATTATTTCTAGCATGTGTATAATGGCATCATTTGTATTTTTATTAGGCCTGAATCCAAATTGACAGTGGTTGAGTACGTTGTTGGAGGTGAGGTAGGAATATATTTGTCTATGAATTAATTTTTCAAAGATTTTGGAGAGAATGGGTAAGTTAGATATCGGCCTGTAGTTATTCAGGTCTGTTTGATCTCCTCCTTTATGTATGGGGGTGACCCTCGCTATTTTGAGTATTGATGGGAAGGTAGAGGATTCAATGGATTTGTTAAAAAGTGTTGCAATAATTGGTGAGAGAACTTGAGAGGCTTTTTTGTATATAAAAGGTGGTAAGTTATTTAGGTCACCTGCTTTGTTTTTTAATGTGTTGATTATAAGTGAAACTTCTATTGGGTTGGTTGGGGCTAGGAATAGTGTGTTCGGATAGGTGCCAGTGAGATAGTCGTTAGGTGGAGTGTTTGAACTTGGGATTTTGCTTGCCAGCTTTTTACCTATGGTGGAGAAGAAATCATTGAGTTTGTTTGCTGTTTCAATAGTTGGTAATAGGGGTTCATCTGGTTTTGTTAGCTTGATTGTTCTGTTTGTGGATATCTTTTTAGTTCCTATAATTTCAGATAGGGTTTTCCATGTCTTTTTTATATCACCTTTTAAGTTATGTAATCTGTTCTCATAGTACAATTTTTTTGACCTTTATCAGATTCGTTACTGACCGAGGAGACAGTGGATGCCATGAATCTGCAGATTCTTAGAGCGGACAGAGCCCATTCCCCAGCTCAGGAAACAATAAAGATAGAGTAACCTCAGTACCAAATCACAGTCGCTTATGAGACGCACTAGATGAACTGTCCAGAACAGCGTTTGAGCAACATATGTTGCAACAATGAAGAATCCCTTCTCCTTCCATTGTACCTTGTTCATCTATCAAAACTTTGGGGCCCAGTCTCTGGACCCTATATATACCTCTGTAATCTGCAAATACCTTTGTAACTTGTCATGATTGTGACCATCTGAGTTCATTACCTTTGTAACTTGCTCAGCTATCAAACTTTGAGGTACAGTCCCTGGACCCATTATGTACCTCTGTAATCTTTTGACTACCGCCCACAGGATGGGTATGGGGTGCATAATAAAGATATCAAACTAACTAAACTAAAAACTTCGGGAGTCAAAGACGGGTCATAGCAAGATTAAGACCCGTGCCAGAATCCTGGTCTTGGCGAACATTATACAAACATACTCCTTTTTGTTAGTGTGACTTTGTAAATGGTCCAAGTCGGACCGAAACGTCGTCGTCAGCTCCTCTCTCTCTCCAATGTGGGTCGATCACCATGCCCAGCCCTTCTAGGGCAGGGTAGGTGCCAAGGCTGGAGCTTGCTACCATCTGCGGCTCGCAAGCCTGCTCTTCCTGTTAGGGAAGCTGGCAGACCAGAGAGGCCTAGCATCTATCTACCTCCTTGCTTTGTGCTGGAGGGGAATGTGGCTAGGCCTGGGGCCAATTGGTCCCACCGCTGAGGGTTACCCCCTCCCATGGGAGACATAGGTCTCTGATATTCCCACGCCAGGGAGACGAAGCCGGGTCGCCATCTGGTAAAGACCCGGGCAGGGAGAATTCCCGGTGAATCAACACCTCCTCTCCAATGTGCGAGTTATCTGTGTATTGTTCATGTCACTTGTAATTCTCTCATCAAGGTTATTAATGTAAATTATGAAGAACAATGGGCCTAAAACTGATCCTTGTAGGACGCGACTATTGACCAGCCCCCATTCAGATTTGACCTCATTAATGGAAACTCTCCACTTTCTATTGGTAAGCCATGCCTCTATCCATCTTAGAACTTTACCTCCTATACGATGAGCTGCCACTTTTCTTAAGAGACTTTTGTGAGGTATATAAACCAAATCTTTAAATGGGCTGCAGAAAACATTATGAAATTCATTGATGAGAAATTTCAATTACTCCGGTATGGAAAACGTGAGGAAATTAAAACTACATCGGAGTATAAAACAAATTCACCACACAATACAGAGAAAAACTAATGTAAAAGACCTGGGAGTGATCATGTCAGAAGATCTCACTTTCAAAGACCATAACAATGTATCAATCACATCTGCTAGAAAAATGACAGGATGGATAATGAGAACCTTCAAAACTAGGGATACCAAGCCCATGATGACCCTCTTCAGGTCGCTTGTTCTATCTAGGTTGGAATATTGCTGCACACTAACAGCACCTTTCAAGGCAGGTGAAATTGCTGACCTAGAAAATGTACAGAGAACCTTCACAGCACACATAACTGCAATAAAACACCTCAATTACTGGGGACGCTTGAAGTTCCAAAACCTGTACTCCCTAGAATGCAGGCGGGAGACATACATGATTATATACACTTGAAAAATGCTAGAGGGATTAGTACCAAACTTGCACACGAAAATCACTCCTTATGAGAGCAAAAGACTCGGCAGACGATGCAACATCCTCCCAGTGAAAAACAGGGGTGCTACTAGCACGATAAGAGACAACACAATAAATGTCAGGGGCCCAAGACTGTTCAACTGCTTCCCAGCATATATAAGGGGGATTACCAATAAACCCCTGGCTGTCTTCATGCAGGCACTGGACAGGCACCTAAAGTCGGTACCTGATGTTGGACTGCGTGCGGCCAGCAGTAACAGCCTGGTTGAGCAGGCCCTGATCCACCATGATCCACCGGAACTCTAGGTAAACTCCAGGTATACTCCAAGTATAACAAGCTGCTATCTATATAGTAGTATGTCATTGATGTCAGCTAGGCCTGTATACCCAAACAATAACTTAAAGCGGTAAGATTGTCCCAAACATTTACTCATGCAAATAAAATAGATACGATACAAATAGATGGATCACCACTTCAGGGAAGTTATTAGTAGAATATACAGTAAAACAACCAACAAAATCAATCATGAAAACCTGTGTAGTATGCAATCAAACAAACAAACGTTCCACGCATAAGAACATAAGAAAGGAGGAACACTGCAGCAGGCCTGTTGGCCCATACTAGGCAGATCCTTCACATTCCATCCCACTAACAAGATATTTGTTCAATCCACTCTTAAATGCTCTTACATGCAACTTCTGTGGTAAATGGAGCCACTCTCCTTGTGCAAGCATTCAGGAATCTACTACATGAGATATTAAACCAGGGAAGTGATTTTGTTTATGCCCAAATGAGACCGAACTGTGGAATAAAATCACATTGATATTAAAAGATGACAACATCAAATCGGTCTTCATAAAATAATAAAGTAAAAAATCTGGGCCAGATGGTGCTATCGCCCCTGGTACAGATGTTGCCCTGGTAGACAATAACTGTAAGAATGGAAATATAAATGATGGGATTCAAAAACAAGCCCAAAAAGTTTTTTCCAGGTTTATAGAACAAAAGTTAGGGATAAGATAGGTCCCCTTAAAAATAACTCTGGGCATCTTACTGACAAGGAGAATGATATGTGCTCTATTTTTAATAATTATTTTCTCTCCGTTTTCACACAGGAAGACACTAATAATATCCCAAAAATTATTTTTTATAGTGTCCCTGTTGTACAAGAATGGTATACAATACCGACAAGATGAAATTAAGACACATGTGCAACATCTGGGTGTCTTTATTGTAGACGTTTCGCCCTCCAGTGGCTTTATCAATACAAATTCTAGGACATTGTTTGAAGACAGTAGAACTATATACAGAAGATGAGGTTATCAGTCCCTCGGCCTTGGAGTGGTGTGAACAGCACCGAATATATTGTTTATTTAGACTAAAGTCTAAATAATAATAATAATAATATTTTTATTTGGACATGATACAAAGAATTACATTTGGTTATTGAGATTACATGAGGTGTACATGCCAAAAGCCCCTAGTATGCAGGGAATTTTGGGCAGACTTAAAATTAACTTAAAACTAAATTGTAAGAATTTTTGTAGATAGTATACAATGAGTAAAGGTGAGTATTTAAGCTATGAAATTTGAACATAGTTTAGACATGACATTTTTTAAACAGTTTTGTACTTTTGTCTTCATTATATAATTAATTAAATCATATTAAACAAATTAAAGCAATAATAATAATAAAATAATAAAAA
>WNWK01033601.1:0-21036 GCA_009830355.1 Cherax destructor | reverse complement strand
TCAAGGAAGTGTCCTGGGGCCACTCCTATTCCTCATTTACATAAATGACCTACCGAATGCATCACAACTACTCAAACCCATTTTATTTGCAGATGACACAACATATGTCTTCTCTCACCCAAATCCAGTTACACTGGCCAACACTGTTAATGCAGAATTACAGAAAAATATCAACATGGATGACGACTAACAAGCTTACTCTCAATACTGACAAGACCTACTTCATACAGTTTCAATGGTTCACCCATCACAAGACTCACAGAGGGAAAATTCCTAGGAATCCACCTTTACAGCAGCCTTAAATTCCAAACACATATACAACAAATTTCCAAGAAAATCTCAAAGACAGTAGGCATATTATCTAAGATACGGTACTATGTTCCACAACCAGCTCTCCTTACCCTATATCACTCACTCATTTACCCCTACCTCACCTATGGAATCTGCGCATGGGGCTCTACATCAATAACTCATCTCAGACCACTAATAACACAACAAAAGGCAGCAGTTAGAATGATAACAAATTCACACTCCAGACAACATACTCCACCAATATTCAAAAACCTAAACTTACTCACCATACAAGACATCCATACTTTTTACTGTGCCTATTACATACATCGAACACTCTATGCAAATATTAACCCACCACTCAAACTTCTCCTTACCAATTTTAACAGGACACATGACCATAACACTAGACACAGATCACTCCTCGATGTTCCCCGTGTCCATCTAACACTATGTAAAAACTCAATGCATATAAAAGGCACGAATATTTGGAATTCATTACCTGTCATTGCCAAAGAAACCCTGCCTGTGCCCCAATTCAAAACGATGCTAAAAAACTACCTTCTCATCCAAAGCTAAATGCTCAATATCAAACATTCCCAACAAAGTAGAATAATCACTTACTGTAAAAACCTGACTAATCACTTAAATGTAAAAACCTGTTATGAATAATACATACTAAGCTAACTATTTCCATAACATTTACATTATAATGACCACGTAAACTGTAACTGCAATGCAACTAATTGTTTTAAATTGTTATCTCACTCAATTAGTTGCATTGCTACAATTAATTGATATGGTCAACTTATATTCAAACTTTATAACTTAGATACGCATTTATACTTATTTTATAAATTATCAACCATAACTTTTTACCATGTAGTCTAGAATTAAGAAGACCTAAGAATGCCCGCAATGCACAGCATATTAGGGGCTTTTGGCATGTACATCTCATTAATAACTATGTATCTTATCTACCATGTATCATTGTACCATGTCTCAATAAAGGTCTTGTCGGTGTTGAGTGTAAATTTATTGGCTGTCATCCATGTTGATATTTTTTATTAATTCGTCGTTAACAATGGTATTAAGCGTGGCAAGATTTGTGTGCGAGATGACATAAGTTGTGTCGTCAGCAAAGAGTATTGGTTTCAGGTGTTGTGATAAATTGGGAAGATCACTGATGTATAAGAGGAAGAGCAGGGGACCAAGGACACTTCTTTAATAGTGACATACTGATACCTATTAGTGAGGTAGGATTTGAAGTATACTAGTGCATGACCTCTTATTCCATAGGGGTCAAGTTTGTGGAGTAGGATGCCTCCTATAATACCTCCTATAGTAGGATGCCTCCTATAATACCTCCTATAATAACCATACTTATTACAATGATCCTAAACTTCGAACACTGAAACGTACTGCTCACAGACTAGGCCTAGCCTATAGAAAACATCGTACCCCTGGAATGCTGAAGCTCTTTCAAACTGCCCTTGCTGCTGCCAGAGAGCGTATGACAGAGCTGCGGCAAACTGACTGGGAAAAAATTGTCAAGGTCTCAATGCTCACACCCCACTTAGCCGAGCATGGAGGGACATAAATAGAATTAAGGGTAACAGAACTGGTCAGATAGCGCACCCTCATCCCTTACATAGGATGAATGAGCTAGTCAGGGCTTGGGCTGTTACATCAAGCTATGAAAATCTTCCCAGTACCACACAGGCGAAATTAAATGACAAATATGATGCAAGGGAGACTTGTTTGTTTTATGCTCAGCAAGGAAGATGACTGAAACATTCCTTTCATTGACTTTGAACTTGATGCAGCACTAACTAAAGGCAACTCCACGTCGCCTGGTAAGGATGGTATTACCTACAATCTACTAAGATTGCTGTGTCGAGTACCAGGCAATCCTTTACTCGAATTATATAACATGAGCTATGTAACTGGGGAGCTCCCTAAATCTTGGACCAACAGCCTCATCATTCCCATTCCTAAGCCCAATCAACAAAATTCATTTCGCCCAATATCTCTTACTAACTGCTTGTGTAAAACATTTATTAAGAACTTTTCTTTAATTTTGGCACCACTGTATGATTTGTTAAAAAGGGGCTACATTTGAGTGGTCTACAGTGGAAGAGGAAGCTGTTCAAAGGATTAAAAACAATTAGTGTGTTCAGCTTTGTTGACTTATTTTACGGGAGAGCATCCATTAATAATTGAGGTTGATGCGTCTTCTGTGGGTGTTGGATGTGTGTTAATCCAGGTAGTAAATGGCCAGGAAAAACCTGTGTATTTTGCTAGTAAGAAACTTTCTCCAGCAGAACAGAATTATTCTCAACTTGATAAAGAAGGTCTAGCTTTGGTGTATGCTGTTAAGAAATTCAGATATTTTTTGCTAGGGAGAAAGTTTGTTGCTCGCACAGATCATAAACCATTGCTAGGGTTGTTTGGAAAAGGAAAACATATTCCAGTAAATGCAAATGCCAGAATTCAACGTTGGGCTCTGTTATTAGCTCAGTATGATTATGAGTTGTCATTCAAGGCTGGCAAGGAAAATGTTATTGCAGATGCATTTAGTAGATTACCTATTGAAGATCACAGCTTAGAGTCAGGTACACCTTCAGAATATGTAAGATTAGTAGAGTCCCTCGATTTCCAACATTTATCATTTGACAAAATCAAAGAGGAAACTGGGATAGATGCTGTATTATCCCAAGTAGTAAATAATGTTAAATATGGATGGGGTAAAAATAGTGTATTTTTATCTGACTATAATTCAGTCAAATCAGATTTGACTGTTCATGATGATGTATTATTGTATAGGAACAGAGTGGTGGTGCCAGTAAAGTTGAGATGTAAGGTATTGGAGCATCTGCATATAGGTCATAATGGTATCAATGCTATGAAAGCAGAAGCTAGGCAGTGGGTCTGGTGGCCAAAGATGGACCAAGATATTGCAGAAGTGACAAAGAGTTGTCCCATTTGTTTTCAGAATTTTAAGCCAATTTCATCTCCTGTCCTATCTTGGCCCAGCACTGGGAAACCATGGTCTAGAGTGCATATAGACTATGCAGGTCCAGTTGAGGGCAAATATTTTTTGGTAATTGTGGATTCCTTTTCAAAATTCTTAGATGTGCAAGTCACTAGTTCTATGACATCCACAGTGACTACTGAGTTACTGAGGAAATCCTTTGTAATTTTGGGTTACCAGACATAGTTGTGTCAGATAATGCTCCATACTTTGTATCCCAAGAACTGGAAGCCTTCTTTAGTAAGAATAGTATTGAACATGTTACTCCAGCCCCATACCATCCAGCATCAAATGGTCTGGCAGAGAGAGCGGTAAGGACATTGAAGGAAGGGTTACACAAGTTTACAAAAGGATCTCTCAATACCAGATTATCTAGGTTCTTATATAACCATAGGAAAACTGTTCATTCCTCCACTAATAAGATACCAGCAGAAATGATGTTTCATAGGAATTTCAAAGTCCCTGTATCGGCTGTCAAATGTCATGTTAAAGAGGACAATTCATTGCCTAACATGCCTGCTGGTGACCTTCAAGGAGTGGTGAAGCATTTTAAAGTTGATGATGCTGTGTATGCAAGGAACTTTGGGAAAGGTGACCCTTGGGTAGAAGGAAAAATTGTGGAGGTATTAGGGGTTAGGAATTACAAAGTGTTAATTAGAGGGTTTGGTAACATGATATGGAAAAGGCATATAGATCAGCTCATGCCAAGGTTTAGGAGTGGAGAGCAACCACTGATTCCAACAGTACCAGAAGCAGTAAGGGGTGGTTTAGAGGAACTGCCCACAACAGATAATAATGGTAATAAACTTAAAGAGCAGGTTAGCATACAGGAAGAACCTCCTGGGAGGTTTGATAAGGGAACCAGCCGGGTGAGAGAAGAGAAGGCACCTCAGGACAGTGCAAACCCTCCAATTCTCCGGCGTTCCAGCAGAGTTGTCAAACCTCCAGATAGGTTGGATTTATAAGTTGGATGATATAATGTAATTTAGGAAAGGAGGAATGTAAGGGGTTGGGAGCAGTAGGAGGATTGAATATTATGTTTGTTTGGTTTAGTCATTTATAATTGTTTTGTTATTGTTGTTGTTGTTATGGAGCGGCCTTGGAGAGTACATTGTTATTGTTACTCAGTCTTTCTATAACCTACAACCACTACATCTTTGAAGAGTGGGGGGGTGTGCTGCCTAGCGTTGGATTGCGTGATAATTCTTACTGCGGCTTTTTGTTGGGTTATTATTGGCTTTAGGTGGGTAATTGCTGTTGATCCCCATGCACAAATGGCATATGTGAGGTAGGGATAGATGAGTGAATAGTATAGTGTGAGTAGGGCTGATTGTGGTACATAATACCGTATCTTAGAGAGGATCCCCACAGTTTTGGACACTTTCTTTGTTATGTGTTGGATATGGGTGCTGAATTTCAGGCTGCTGTCAAGGTGAAGGCCCAGGAATTTGCCCTCATTATGTTTAGCAATAGGTGTAGTGTTGATCTTAATGTTTAATTGTGGATCACCTGTTCTGTTGCCAAACATAATATAGAAGGTCTTAATTGTACTTCCGTGTACCTGTACGGCTGTACCTAAATAAACTTACTTACTCGACTCTGCAAAATTTGTAACTCAAGACACTGTTCCAGAAAATGGTTGGAAGATTAGATTTTGCCACCGAAGTGGCTAGTTTATTGTGCACCCCATATCCATCCTGTGGACGGTAGCGCAAGAGCATATGGATACACAAAAGGCCTAGGCACTAGGCCCCAAAGGGGTTAACAATTGTACATTTGGGTTTATATCTACATTTCAATTATCTGTTACAAGCAAATTTAGGAAATTTGCTTAGTACAATTGGTATCTTATTTCATGAATAAAATATCTTGACATGTCACATAGGTTATTATACTGCCTATCTCTATATATCTCAATAAGTGGACAATTAAGCACATAGTGTTCAAGACAGTAGCAATCAGTGAAGAGGCGGGGCTAGGAGCTATGAATCGACCCCTGCAACCACAAATAGGTGAGTACAAATAGGTGAGTACAGTGACCATATGCCTGATCACATAATTTGCATTTAGTTTGATCATCATCTGTGTCTCCCAAACTGCCAGAAGTACTTGTAGCCACTCCTAAGCCTGGCCACTACATCAGTCAGTCTGTTCACATTGCAAGTTGCTCCACAAACATGCCCATCTGTGCTCGCATTATCATGAGCACAGATAGGCACGTTCATGGAAATTAATTTGGATTTATATCTACAGTTCACTTATCTGTTACAAGCAAATTTAGGAAATTTGCTTAGTGTAAGTGGTATCCTACCTTCACTAATAAGATATCTTGACATGTCACATAGGTTATTATACTGTCTATCTCTATATTCCTCAATAAGTGGACAATTCAGCACATAGTGTTCAAGACAGTGACCATATGCCTGATCACATAATTTGCATTTAGTTTGATCATCATCTGTATATCTCCCAAACTGCCAGAAGTACTTGTAGCCAAGCCTAAGCCTGGCCACTACAACATCAGTCAGTCTGTTCACATTGCAAGTTGCTCCATAAACATACTTATCTACGTTCATGTTATCATAGTGGGTTATAGATCTACTCAGGCTTCTAACTGCATTCCTATAGCTATCATTTTCATTATTTATTTCTCTCCTAATATTATTCCTAATGCTAGACACAGATATACCAAAGTTATATTCTACATTCTCCTTATGGGTGCTCTTTTTGGCTAACATATCAACTTTATCTTGAAGGGGTAATCCAATGTGTGACGGAATCCATAGCAATTGTACATAATTCCTTTGTCCCGGATTTTTGAGTATCTATACCTGGCTTCTCCAATGAGCATGCTGTTAGAGTCATTATATGAGTCAAGAGCCTTCAATGATGACATAGAATCAGTAATGATGATAGAGTCAAGCTCAGTGTCATAAGTTAGCTTTAGTGCCATTAGGATTAAAACAATTCAGTTTGCAGTGTAGACGCCCAGTTGTTAATTTTTATGCCTAGTTCAAAAAAATGATTATTGTTCTTAACTAGGGAGGTGGCAACCAGAGCAGATGCAGCCCTGCCAGAAGACTCCTGTTTAGATCCATCAGTGTATATAACTTGAGATAACTTATTACTACCAGCTAGGCGAGAAATTTCTTCTTGAGCAGTTGCTTTAACAAGTGATTTAAGGAAGGGATTACTAGCAATGAGCTTCTTGGGAGGGACTTGCAGGTATGTGATATTAAATGAACACATCTTCCATGGAGGGTGAAATGCTCTTGTTGTCTACATGATACAATTCATGCAGGTTGTAAAACTTAATGTAATTGCATGTTTTCACAATCCATTTAGATCTGTGAGTATTTACTTCTAGACATTTAGTAAGATTCATTGTGACAGTGTCTGGTTCATTTCTTAACATTCTAATACCAAGTACAGTGTTAATCTCAACAATCCTATCACTGATACTAGTAATACCAAGCTCCTTCCTCATATTAAGAACCTTTGTAGATTTGGGACAGCCAAGAATAATTCTGAGAGCTTCATTTTGCATTAACTCCAAGGGTCGGAGAGAACTTTCTCGAGCTAATATCAACATGGGAGCAGCATAATCAATTAAGAATCTAATATAGACTATGAACATCATTCTCGCGATTCTCACATTAGCACCATAGTTGGGGTTGTAGCCAGCAACAGCTTTAAGAGCATTTAGTCTATCTTTGCATTTTTTATTTAGTTGTGGTATAGTGGATTTGGTAAAGGGTATATCTACACCAAGATATCTGTAAGTTTTAACGTAGCTAATGTTTTCACTCTGCAAATAGATGGGTGGGGGATGTCGTTTGCTTGTTAATATTTTTGTTTAAGAGGAAGATATTACGAGGCCTAGTCGATTACAAATTGCTTGAACTTCATTAAGAACGGTACTCATCTTTTTATGCCCTGTTGTATGGATCATGATGTCATCAGCATAGCTTATAGCTATATGTTTAGGTGAGGTAGGTAGAGCATTTAGGAGAGCATTAATCAGAATATTAAATAGCATGGGACTGAGAACTCCTCCCTGCGGTGTACCTAGGGACATTTCTTTAGATTCGCTTCTAAAGCCTTGGTAGAGGACAGAGGATACTCTGTTTGACAGGTATCCTATTATCCAGCAAAGTAGGCTACCACCAATATTCATTTGGAAGAAGAAGAAACCTTCAAAAATACTAAGGAGTTTTAGGACGCCCTTGTCATGGGTTCGAGCCCTATTCGCTCTGTGATTTACTAGGGATCCATTGCCAATGCCAGGGTTTATACAGCATATGTCAGCTCGTGGCTTAGTTGTCCAGCTCGAAAAAAAAAACACGATAAACAGTGTCGAGTTGTGAGTTGTCAGTGAACGATTTCAACAACATAAGACCGTATATCATCCAGTCAACCATAGTGAAAAACAGCAGTGTTGTGGTGGAGGTAGGAAAAAATAGAAAAACTAAACCCAGTACATCGATCCATAAGTGCCTAAAACCCTAGGTGGTAAACCAGGGTGAGGCCAGGGTGCCAGAAGTAAACAGGGTGCAAGAGGTAAACCAGGGTGCCAGAGGTACGGCCGTCCATCAGAGTAGGAGCTGCCAGAAGCACCGGTTTTTTTCTCCATCACACAAGTTATACTTTTTGTATCAAACTGATCATTATTACTCTGTTTAATCATCTTCCAGTGGTCTGTCTCGCGTAACCCAAATAATCCCTACAGGATTCATTAAATAAGTGATACTGGATTTCGTCAGATCCAAGAAATAAGGGAACCAATGACCGGATTCAAAACTGGTATCCTCGACCGGATTTAATAAGCGGACGGGGTTTTTAGGTGGCCTTATCAGACACCCAAACAATAACTTAAAGCGGTAAGATTGTCCCAAACACTTACACATGCAAATAAAATAGATACAATACAAATAGATGGATCACCACTTCAGGGAAGCTATTAGTAGAATATACAGTAAAACAACCAACAAAATCAATCATGAAAACCTGTGTAGTATGCAACCAAACAAACAAACATTCCACTGGATGGATTAAATGCAACTTCTGTGGTAAATGGAGCCACGCTCCTTGTGCAAGCATTCAGGAATCAACTACACGAGATATTAAATCAGGGAAGTGTTTTTGGGTATGCCCAAATGAGACCGAACTGTGGAATAAAATCACATTGATATTAAAAGATGACAACATCAAATCAGCCTTCATAAAAAAACATGACAGCATTCTATAACAGTTGGGAAAGTAAAAAATCTGGGCCAGATGGTGCTATCGCCCCTGGTACAGATGTTGCCCTGGTAGACAGTAACTGTAAGAATGGAGAAATAAATGATGGTGACCTGAAGGGGGACAGGAGCTCTAGTGGGGAAACAGGTGTAGACAAGGACACACAAAAACCAATGTTACAAACTAGTAATACCACCGTAGATAGTAAACAGGGGGATGCCCCAGGAAATACTGAAGATAAATTACCAGAAACTGATGAAGGCTCTATTGTTAGCACTAGTGCCGAAGATAGAAACGAGACAGGAACACACGCACCAATATGGAATACAGTGGGGAACACAGTCACAAAAAACCAGGGCAAATGGAAACCATGCCTATGTGAATATTATGCACTTGGTATCTGCAGGCATGGAATATCTGGGAAATCAGATGGGACATGCAATTATGATCACCCCAGAAAATGCCGTGTCAATATGAAAACAGAAAAATGCAACCTCCCGTCCTGTAAGCTTTTCCACCCTGAAATGTGCCACTCATCAGTTAAGGAAAGACAGTGCTATAACTTATATTGCCAGGCATACCACCTAAAGGGTACAATACGACACAAAACATCCAGACCATGGCAAAACCTGGGTAGCCACAGCCACTTCAGAGAGAAGGGTTTTTTAGTGCCAGTGTGGAAAATATTGGGTATTTTCCCGAAAGGTTATACTCGATAGCCTTTCTAATGTGAATATTCTTAATGTGTTGCTGTTGGTTCGTATTTTACTTGAGATGAAGACATAACCATCCTGACGGTCGCGTGGGTACGCGGAGCTGGGTCAAGCGAGGGCAGAGAGCGGTCAGTTAAAGGAAAACCAGCCTACCCACCAGATATCAGGGGATGGCTGTGGGAGGGTGGCGATTACGCCAGCCGGACCGGACTTAATTACTTCACTTCGTAATATGGAGTGATATTAAAGTGTGCGACGTGTATAAAGTGGGACAATCGGTCCAGGAGGCCCAGTAATAGGGTAATAATTGGTCAAATAGTGAATGGGGTTGGCGAGAACGCCGGTGTAAGCTTAATTTGAACTACAGTGACGCGACCATACGACAGGATACAGTCGTAAACCCTGATTCCGGGTGGTTTCCGTATTAGAAGAGACTGAAATATGCTCAATGAATATTGTGAAATAGTGAATATAGTGAAACAGAGTTGTAAATAATCAGGGAGTGATTGTACTGGGTGGGTCTGGCGTGGGTACGCCATACCCCGACCGCCATATTTGATATGGAGAAGATGAACTAATTTATCTCAACTCATCGACTCGAAATATAAGTATCGATACGGTGAATGTGTACAAACTAGTGGGGCATTAAGCCAGGATATACATAGTGTGTAAAGTTATACGTATAAACCGTAATAAGGTCGGAATAGTGAGAGGATATGAATCGCTACCCTGACCAACCACATGTTAAATAACGCCCGGTCTCGTGGGCGTATCGAAGTCAAGGAAATTAATCTTCCTTGACTCGACGAGACAAGGTACAGAGGTACATAATGGGTCCAGGGACTGGACCTCAAAGTTTGATAGCTGAGCAAGTTACAAATGTAATGAACTCAGATGGTCACAATCATGACAAGTTACAAAGGTATTTGCAGATTACAGAGGTATATATAGGGTCCAGAGACTGGGTCCCAAAGTTTTGATAGCTGAACAAGGTACAATGGTAATGAATTCACTAGTTACAAGGTAATGAATCATGTAAGTAAATTTACTTACGTCTGTACATGGTTGCACTCATGAACAAATTATAAAGCAATGAGCAATCTATTAGTCTACACCCAGCCACAACTGTAATGAGCGTATCGAAGTCAAGGAAATTAATCTTCCTTGACTCGACGAGACAACCCACATCAAGATTTTGACGGACGAATTATATCGAACGTACAAGACCACGAGATATATCGAAGCCTATCGACAAGGATGCAGTCGCCCCACCGTAAGTACAAGTTTATCCACGTACTAGCTGTTGATATATTGTGTGTCTGCGGTGGGAATAATGAAGATCTCCAGTGAACACCCAAGACGCAGATAAGGAGTGAGTGAACATTAATTACCTGTACTCTCTCCTCTTGCTCCTCAATCAGTCCCATATCATATTTCTAAACCATACAGTCCACTAAAATTAATCATACCATATTATTATTATAATCTCTTCAAATTTATTTACACTGGTCCAGAGTGCAGTGGGGTTAGTGTGAGAATATCGAAGGATCCCCTCGGGTACGACCAGGAGTGGGAAAATTTCTCACACACCTTGCGGGAGTGACTGCGGTAAAATTATACTAGTCGGTCATCTCCCCGGGAGATTGTTTGTTGCAAGTGGCGGTGTCCCAGATAGACAATCTCCCACAATTCCCCACATCCAGGAAGGAAAAAAAGCTGGCAGGAAATGACAGAAATCGTACACCAACTCCTTAATCTTGTCCCCCAGGATGCGACCCACACCAGTCGACTAACAACCCAGGTACCTATTTGCTGCTAGGTGAACATGACAACAGGTGTAAGGAAACACGTCGAAATGTTTCCACCCGCCGGGAATCGAACACGGGGGCCCTCCGTGTGTGAAGCGAGAGACCACCAGGCCATCATTTCTGGAGTGGAATCACAGTCAATGGCCTCCACTCCAACACAAGCGAAGGCAAAGAATAATGGAGCGGCTACAAGAGGGCAATATATCTGAAATACGTAGGTAGACACTGGTCAGAGAAATAGTAAAAATAGAATTAAAACTAAAGGAATCTTACAGGAATCAAGAAACGCGGGAAGAACTAAAAGCCATAAATGAAATTGAAAGAAACCCAAAGTACTTCTTTTCTTATGCCAAATCAAAGTCGAGAACAACATCCAGTATTGGGCCCCTACTTAAACGGGATGGGTCCTACACAGATGACAGCAAGGAAATGAGTGAGTTACTAAAGTCCCAGTATTACGTACTCAGTTTTTAGAGAGCCGCTAACCAGACTGAAAGTCGAAGATCTAAATGAATTTTTTATGAGAGTGCCACAGAACTTGGCAGAAGCATGCCTATCTGACATTACCCTAACGCCAAATGACTTCGAAAAGGCAATAAATGACATGCCCATGCACTCCACTCGAGGCCCAGACTCATGGAACTCCGTGTTCATCAAGAACTGCAAGAAGCCCCTATCACGTGCTTTTAACATCCTATGGAGAGGGAGCATGGACACTGGGGTCGTCCCGCAGTTACTAAAAACAACAGACATAGCCCCACTCCACAAAGGGGGCAGTAAAGCAATAGCAAAGAACTACAGACCAATAGTGCTAACGTCCCATATCATAAAAATCTTTGAAAGGGTTCTAAGAAGCAAGATTGCCACTCAGCTAAATACCCATCAATTACACAACCCAGGGCAGCATGGGTTTAGAGCAGGTCGCTCCTGTCTGTCCCAACTTCTGGACCACTACGACAAGGTTCTGGATGCTCTAGAAGACAAACAGAATGCAGATGTTATATACACAGACTTTGCAAAAGCCTTTGACAAGTGTGATCATGGTGTAATAGCACACAAAATGCGTGTTAAAGGAATAACAGGGAAAGTTGGTAGATGGATCTATAATTTCCTAACAAGTAGAACACAAAGAGTAGTAGTCAACAAAGTAAAGTCTGAGGCGGCTACGGTGAAAAGCCAGTGGTCTTATAAGGAACATCCCTCCAGTGCTCGGAACTAATCAGGCAGAAAACAGTTATACTGAGTCAAGAAAAAGGGAATTAGTGTGCCATAACATAGCAGAGCCATACTCCCAGAGGGAAACCATAGGCTTAAGTGCCGTGTGAGATAACAAAATAGAACAAATATTTGTCAGAGGAAGGAAAGTTTCCCTGAAAATAGGGTGTAGATATGTAACAGTGAATACCACAGTGTGTGTTAGTTACCATTTTGTCCTAGGCACATGTCGATTAGACACTAGGCCTGTTGTATGTGTGTGTGTGTGTGTGTGTGTGTGTGTGTGTGTGTATGTGTGTGTGTGTAACAAAACACTTCGAAATGTTTCGGCCCCGCTGGGAATTGAACCCGGGCCCTCCGTGCGTGAAGCAAGAGCGCTAGCCACCATGCCATCGGGGCGTGTGTGTGTGTGTGTGTACTCACCTATTTGTGGTTGCAGGGGTCGAGTCATAGCTCCTGGCCCAGCCTCTTCACTGATTGCTACTAGGTCCTCTCTCTCCCTGCTCCATGAGCTTTATCAAACCTCGTCTTAAAACTATGTATGGTTCCTGCCTCCACTACGTCGCTTTCTAGGCTATTCCACTTCCTGACAACTCTATGATTGAATAAATACTTCCTAACATCCCTTTGACTCATAGGAGTTTTCAACTTCCAATTGTGACCCCTTGTTTCTGTGTCCCCTCTCTGGAACATCTTGTCTCTGTCCACCTTATCTATTCCTCGCAGTATTTTATATGTCGTTATCATGTCTCCCTTAACCCTCCTGTCCTCTAGTGTTGTCAGGCCGATTTCCCTTAACCTTTCTTCGTAGGACAATCCCCTTAGCTTTGGGACTAGTCTTGTTGCAAACCTTTGCACTTTCTCTAATTTATTGACGTGCTTGACAAGGTGTGGGTTCCAAACTGGTGCTGCATACTCCAGTATGGGCCTGACGTATATGGTGTACAGAGTCTTGAATGATTCCTTAGTGAGGTATTGGAACGCTATTCTTAGGTTTGCCAGCCGCCCGTATGCTGCAGCAGTTAACTGATTGATGTGTGCCTCAGGAGATGTGCTCGTTATTATACTCACCCCAAGATCTTTTTCCTTGAGTGAGGTTTGCAGTCTTTGGCCACCTAGACTATACTCTGTCTGCGGTCTTCTTTGCGCTTCCCCGATCTTCATGACTTTACATTTGGCAGGGTTAAATTCAAGGAGCCAGTTACTGGACCAGGCTTGTAGCCTGTCCAGGTCTCTTTGTAGTCCTGCCTGATCCTCGACTGATTTGATTCTTCTCATTAACTTCACATCATCTGCAAACAGGGACACTTCTGAGTCTATCCCTTCCGTTATGTCATTCACATATACCAAAAACAGTACAGGTCCTAGGACTGACCCTTGTGGAACCCCACTCGTCACAGGTGCCCACTCTGACACCTCGTCACGTATGATGACTCGTTGTTGCCTCCCTGTCAGATATTCTCTGATCCATTGCAGTGCCTTTCCTGTTAAGTGTGCCTGATCCTCTAGCTTTTGCATTTACCTCTTGTGAGGAACTGTGTCGAACGCCTTCTTGCAGTCCAAGAAAATGCAGTCTATCCACCCCTCTCTCTCGTGTCTTACTTCTGTTACCTTGTCATAAAACTCCAGTAGGTTTGTGACACAGGATTTTCCTTCCCTGAAACCGTGCTGGTTGTCGTTTATAAGCTTGTGTCTTTCTAGGTGCTCCACCACTCTCCTCCTGATGATCTTCTCCATGACTTTGCATACTATACACGTCAGTGACACAGGTCTGTAGTTTAATGCCTCGTGTCTGTCTCCTTTCTTAAAAATTGGGACTACATTTGCCATCTTCCACGCCTCAAGTAGTTGCCCAGTTTAAATGGATGTGTTGAAAATTTGTGTTAGTGGCATGTTGTGATAAAAACACAGGCCTCATTTCTAGGCTTTATTGAACACAAAATCCATGGTACATGTCTGCAACAGAAGAAAATACATCTAATGACTGCTGCTGCAGGACAGGTGATGTAAGGTGCATATGTCCTCAGAAAAGCTATAGCTACTGGCGACATATTTAAGCTTACCATGTAATCTGCATCACGAATGTATTTGTGTAAGAGCGAGACCACACGCCATGCTGGGCCATCGCCGTACTGTTTGTTGTTATTGTTAGGGGCCCCCTGAGGTGGTGCCGTATTGTGTCCTGCAGCGGCTCTCCACAAGAGCGGTATCACTACAATCTCCCCCTTCTAAAATATCAGATACAGTAATCCTCCAAACGGTTAGGTGGGTGACGTGTACGTCCAGACCTTCGTAGCCCTTGAGCCTCTTCACCGGGTTCGGTATTTTCTAGCGGGGTTTGACTATCTACTGGAGCGGCATCCTCTATTTCAATAGGGGTAGCCTGAAAAGGCTTCCCTGGAGAAACCGAAGCATCTTTCGCAACATCTATTGGTGTATCTTGAGATTCCGCACTAACATTGGTTTCAACTGGGGCTAAGTGTCTTGTAGATACAGTAGTCTCTTCACCATTTTGGTAGCGAATGTGGGCATAATGCGGATTAGCTTGTAGGAGCTCTACCTCTTCCACTAAAGGATCCGTCTTGTTCATCCTACGGTGACTCTTCAGGAGAATGGGTCCAGGGTGACATAACCAGGTGGGCATGGAGGCTCCCGTAGAGGAACGACGTGAATAGTTGAAGAGTCTCTCATGAGGGGTAGCATTAGTAGCTGTGCACAGCAATGATCTAATAGAGTGAAGGGCATCAGGTAAGACAGTCTGCCAGTGTTGAACCGGTAGATTGCGAGATTTCAGTGTCATTGTAACTGACTTCCATATAGTACCATTGCCTTGAGGGTTGTAGCTTGTTGTTCTGCTGCAAGCAATCCCTTTGTTAGCCAAAAACTCATGAAGTTCATTACTCATGAACGAGGATCCCCTGTCTGAATGGATATAGGCCGGCATACCAAAAATAGCGAATAACTGGGAAAGACAACTGATGACAGTTGAAGCAGTCATATTTGCACAGGGGAACACAAAAGGAAACCTAGAATATTCATCTACTATGTTAAGGAAATACCTATTCTGGTTTATGCTTGGTAGAGGTCCTTTGAAATCTATATTCAGTCTCTCGAAAGGCTGGGTGGCTTTTATGAGATGAGTTTTCTCTGGCTGGTGAAAGTTTGGCTTGCACTCTGCACATACTCTGCATGATCTGATCACTTGTCGCACCTCTTCCACTGAGTAGGGCATATTCTTAGATTTAACAAAATGATACAGGCGTGTAACTCCTGGGTGACACAAGGCCTTGTGGAGCTCTGAGAGTGATTGCAAATCATGACATGCTGCTCCACAGTGGGACCTAGAGAATGCATCAGGTGAAACGTTTTCTTCACCCGGTCGATACAGAATATCAAAGTTATAACACGATAGTTCCATCCTCCAGCGTAATATCTTGTCATTCTTGATCTTACTTTTGTGCTTCTTGTCAAACATATACATCACGGACCGTTGGTCAGTCCTTACAGTGAAATGTCTGCCTGTTAAATAATGCCTCCAGTGGCAAACTGCTTCTATGATGGCCTGGGCTTCCTTTTCTACAGCAGCATAGCACTTCTCTGATCCTTGAAAAGTTCTTGAAAAGAAAGCAACGGGACGTCCTGCCTGAGATAGGACTGCAGCAATGGCAACTTCAGATGCATCCGTTTCCACCTCGAATGGTAGGGACTCATCAATGGCCTGAACTACTGAGTTTTCAATATCCTGTTTGAGAGTATAGAAAGCAGTTTCTGCTTCCTTTGTCACAGGAAATATCGTGGTAGCACTCAGTGGGCGAACTTTACTTGAATAGTTGTAGATCCACTGTGAGTAATAAGCAAAAAGACCAAGAGTTCTTTGGAGTGACTTTTGTCTTGGGGCATTGGAAGTTCCCGTAGAGGTCGAAGTCTTTCAGGGTCTGGGGATATTGCACCTCCTTCCACCACATAACCAAGGATGTTAAGCCTTTTAGTGGAAAAAGTGCACTTTTCTTCATTGTAACTGATATTTTTCTTCTTGGCAGCTTCCAAAACTTATCAAGGTTTGCATCATGTTCCTCCTGGGTCTTGCCACAAATGGTAACATTATCTAAATATGCATAAGTTCCCATAAGTTGCTCTTCCTGAATGAGTGAATCCATAATTCGTTGGAAACAGGCTACCCCATTGGTAACCCCAAAAGGGACTCTGGTAAACTGATAGAGGCCGTCACTAGCCTGAAACGCTGTGTATGGTTTATCTTCATTCCTTATAGGGACTTGATGATAGGCACTTCGTAGATCAATTGTGCTAAACACATAGTACTGAGCAATTTTGTTCACTGTATCATCAATTCGAGGTAGAGGGTACCCATCAAGAAGTGTAAATTTGTTGATTGTCTCAGAATAGTCGATAGCCAGCCTCCGTTTCCTATAATCATCCTTGACAACAACGACCTGTGCACGCCACGGAGAATTACTTGGTTCTATAATACCCTCCTTCAGCAGCCTCTGAGTTTCTTTCTCAATGAACATCCTATCTTCATAAGAATAGCGGCGTGACTTAGCTGATATAGGATGACAATCCGCAGTAAGATTCGCAAACAGCTTTGGTGGGTCTACCCTTAAAGTGCTAAGACCACAGACAACGAGAGGAGGCAGTTCACCTCCATATGTTAAGGTAACACTACCATGACGCTTCTGAAAGTCCTGACCAAGGATCACATCAGAGCACAGTTGTGGCAGAACAGCTAAATGTACATCTTGATAATACCTGCCATTAACTCTAAGGTTTACCTTACAAAACCCTAACGTCTGAATAGAGAGAGATGTTGATGCCATGGAAACGGTACCTGATGAGTGATGTACCGTCAAGGAGTGGCGTTTAACTACGTCAAGGTTGATGAAACTCTCTGAGCTGCCACTGTCAATCAGACCATCTACTTCTGTTCCTTTGATGAACACTTTCACAACTGCCTTTGACAGTGAATTTGGAGCAGCCGCAGAAGTCACTGTTGCTAGAGTCGCCTGGTCGGAATGCATAGAAGCACTAGCTCTTGTTGATGTATTAGCACGACATACTTTAGCAAAGTGACCTTTCTTATGGCATTGATGGCACATTGCTTCACGAGCCGGACACTTTGGACGTGGATGTCTTGAAAAACCACAAAGAAACACTTTGTGCCTGCAGCTGCTGTCACTGAAGCAGGTTCCACGGTAACCTCATTAAAAGAGTCTTGGTCGGGAGTTACAGCACTTACCACTCGAGAAGGCTGGGTAGTACTGTACACTTCAGAATTCTTCTGAGCTGAATCTAATGATCTTGCCTGGTCAAGGGTAGTGGCTAAGTCCAGAGTTTTATTCTCCAATAAACGCTGCCTTATTATTGGTGATTGCAGGCCACTGATAAAAGCATCCCTGATGGACTCTTCACAATACTGAGAAGCTGTCACCGCTCGGAAGTTACAGTCCTTACCTAATATTTTCAATGCTTGAAAGTATTCCTCTAAGGATTCACCAATCTGCTGGCGGCGAGTTGCAAGACGATATCGTGCAAAGATTTCATTTGTGGGCTTAATATACTGAGACTTGAGGGCATTGATAGCATCTTCATAGGTATTACACTCAGAAATAACCTCATAGATTTTAGGTGACACAAAGTTGATGAGCAGGCTTAGTTTATCTAGATCTTCCTGAGGAAAGGCTCTCAAGAAGTTTTCGAAAGTCTTAAACCAGTGCTTCCATTCCTGAGCAGCCGTTGATACACTGGGGTCAGAGTCTAGCCTCTCAGGTTTCAGTAAACGCTCCATTTTGCTGTGTAGTCTAGCTCAGAATCGCCGCCAGGTAGCCCAGGATATTTGTGTTCAATAAATTGTTGTGATAAAAACACAGGCCTCATTTCTAGGCTTTATTGAACACAAAATCCATGGTACATGTCTGCAACAGAAGAAAATACATCTAATGACTGCTGCTGCAGGACAGGTGATGTAAGGTGCATATGTCCTCAGAAAAGCTATAGCTACTGGCGACATATTTAAGCTTACCATGTAATCTGCATCACGAATGTATTTGTGTAAGAGCGAGACCACACGCCATGCTGGGCCATCGCCGTACTGTTTGTTGTTATTGTTAGGGGCCCCTGAGGTGGTGCCGTAGGTCCTGCAGCGCTCTCCACAAGAGCGGTATCACTATGGCACACACACATCTCTGCTCCCCTCTAAGGACCCATGGAGAAATGTTGTCCAGTCCCACGCTTTGAGGTATCGAGTTCACATAGCAGCTTCTTCACCTCCTCCTTGGTTGTGTGTATTTCATCCAGCACTTGTTGGTATACCTCCCTATTCTGAATTCCTGGAGTCCTTCCTGTCTCCTCTGTAAATACTTCTTTAAATCTCATGTTGAGCTCCTCACATACCTCTTGGTCGTTTCTTGTGAACTCCCCACCTTCCTTCCTCACCCTGATTACCTGGTCCTTGACTGTTGTTTTCCTCCTGATGTGGCTATACAACAGCTTCGGGTCAGACTTGACTTTTGATGCTATATCATTTTCATATTGTCGCTGAGCCTCCCTTCTTACCTGTGCATATTCGTTTCTGGCTCTTCGGCTAATCTCTTTATTTTCCTGGGTCCTTTGTCTTCTGTACTTTTTCCATTCTCTATTGCACTTAGTTTTTGCCTACCTACACCTCTGGGTGAACCAAGGACTCGTTCTGGTCTTCCCATTACTTCTGTTTCCCTTGGGGACAAACCTCTCCTCTGCCTCTTTGCATTTGGTTGTCACATATTCCATCATTTCTTTTACTGGTTTTCCTGCCAATTCTCTCTCCCACTGAACGTCTTGTAGGAAGTTCCTCATGCCTGTGTAGTCCTCCCTTTTGTAGTTTCGTTTCTCCCTTCTTATTCCTGCTCCCCTCTCCACTTGTAGCTCAACTATAATCAAAACACAGAACCAAATGATCACTAGCTCCAAGGGGCCTTTCATATGTGATATCCTCGATGTCTGAACTACTCAAGGTGAATATTAGGTCCAGTCTTGCTGGATTATCCCCACCTCTCTCTCTGGTAGTGTCTCTAACATGTTGATGCATGAGGTTTTCCAGTACCACATCCATCATCTTGGCTCTCCATGATTCAGAACCCCCGTGGGGCTCTAGGTTTTCCCAATCAATCTCCTTGTGATTGAAATCACCCATAACTAGTAACTTTGCTCTCCCCATGTGGGCTTTTTTGGCTACCTTGGCTAGTGTGTCTACAATTGCTCTGTTGCTCTCGTCGTATTCTTCTCTTGGCCTCCTGCAGTTCTGTGGCGGGTTGTTCATTACAGCAATTACCACCTTATGGCCCTCAGACTGAATTGTTCCTACTATGTAGTCCCTTTCGCCCATTCCATCCATTCTTTCCACTTCCTCAAATCCCCACCTGTTCTTAATGAGCAGTGCAACTCCTCCTTCCCCTCTGCTCCCTCTATCTTTCCTGAGGATTTGATATCCGGGTGGAAAGATTGCATATGTTATCATCCTGGTGAGTTTCGTTTCTGTGAGTGCTATTATGTCTGGGGATGTCTCCTTTATTCTTTCATGCCACTCCTCATATTTATTTGTTATACCATCTGCATTTGTATACCAAACCTTCAACTTCTTTTCTAAAACCGTAGTCTGGGGGATACGTTGGGGTTGGGAAAGTGGGAGAACTGATGGGGAACTATGGGTGGTTGGTGTGAAGGTGGAGTTTGTAATGAGGTGGGTGGAATCATTGGGTATGGCATGTGTGTTTTGGGTTAGATTGTTTGGTTGCATTGGGGTTGTCCAGGTTGGGGGACATCTGAAGGTGGTTGTATTAGAGCTTCCTCCTGAGTCTGGGTTCTCCTGTCCATCTCTTTTGCCTCCTTTTGTCTCTGTACCCTCTCTTTCAGTTTCTGTCTTTCTTCCCGTGTTCTGTCGCGGTCGAGATACACCCTCTGGTACTCTGACATATCCCTTAGTCTTGCTTTCTCCTGCAGGATCCTGTTTCGAATCAATTCTGCTTTGAAAATCACTTTGACTGGCCGGATTCTTCCTCTTGCAAACCCCCCTATTCTCAGAAAATTTGCCAGCTGGGTCATGTCATCTTCTTCTATTGCTTTCATGATGTTTTCAATCGCATTTTTCTCCACTTGTCTTCTTGCTTCGTAAGTTTCCCCTTCAGCTTCCTGGAGCCCATAAACAAAGACTGATCTCTCTCTTTCATTCTCCCACTGCCTATCCCTATATAACCCCTGATTTGATTTAGTTGCCTCCCTTGCAGCTTTTCTTTCTTCAATCTCTTCACTATCTGTTATCCCTTGGCCCAGTGGCCTGTCACTTTCCCTTCTTAACTTTCCCTGTGCACTGCTGTGGTCTGTTAGGGCTTCTACGTATAGCTTAGCTCTCCCTTTTACTACACTCCCCTCGATTGTTCCTGATGTGATAATCTCTTTTTCTTGGGCTCCACGATGATCTGATAGGGCCGCTGCATACAGTTTCACTCCGTTCTCTACAGTCCTCTTCTTTGTGACTGAGGTAGCAGTTTCTGATACCATGTCCACATTGCTTTTTGGTTCTTTAGGCTGTTTCAAATTTTTCAGTTCCTCTTCTAATCTCTGTATCTTAGCCTCTGCTGTTGTGACTTGCTTCTCCCACTTCCTGCTTTCTGCAGCTATCCTCTCCTCCATTATCTTGCTTTCTGCAGCTATCCTCTCCTCCATTATCTTGCTTTCTGCAGCT
>WNWK01033600.1:0-21037 GCA_009830355.1 Cherax destructor | reverse complement strand
GTTTCTGTATTTCCTTTATTTTTAGTTTCTTTTTCACATGGGGATAAAAAACAATTTTTTTTCATAGCTTCGCTGTTTTTGGCGTTGAAAAGAACTTACTTTTTCCCATACTCTTGTGTTTAGATTTTGTTTTTTTTAAAGTAACGTCAGCTGGTTTCCCAGTGTTTCTTATGTTTTTCCCCCTTGGTTGGTAGCAACTTTTCAGTCGCTCTTTTCAGCTTTGTTTGAAAACTTTGTCATTTCTGTGTTTTTTTTTTCCTTGTATTTTTTTGCCTTTGTATTTGCCCCAAATTTTTCTATTTTCATAAAAATTAATTTTCCCTCTTTTCAGTATTTTCATTTACGATTTTCTTTTCTCTTATTGTTTCCTTCGCCAAATGCACAAAGTCTAACTCTAATAGTTGGCAGTTAGATATTTTATATTCTTTGTGTGTCGCTGGAGGTAAAAAAATAATCATCTTACTGGTTCTCGTTCTCTATCTCACGGTTTTTAACTGCTGTCTTAGAAAGTTCTGTATTAATTACCCAGGCAGATAATTCCTCCTGGTCTGGGGTTTCAAGGGGCCCCAGATTTTTTTAACAAACGACAATGCCCAGGATTGAAATCCCCAGTTACTAATTTTATCTCTTGCTACTTCTTGAGATTCTTCATTGTTCTTTTTTTTTTCTTATTCATATCTGTTTACTTGTTATTTGCGGGTGGTTATACAGTCATCTATAGATAAAGGGATACTTCTTATTATTAACAAAATTTTAAAAATTTTTTGTGATATCCCCAAAATCTGGTTGGCAACGCCTACTCCCCTCCCCTGCTGTATCTCCTTTCCCATTATGTAGATTTTTCCTGAAAATAAATCTCAGTGTCATATCAAATGCTTATTTTCCAAAACAAAAATATGTTCTGGATTTTTTTCGGTTCCCAAAATACAATTCCAAAATTTTATTTGTGATTAAAATTAAGCTATAAAAAACCATTAATGCTCATTCTTTTCAGCAGTCAATATACATGTGTGAGTGTGTGTGTGTGTGTGTGTGTGTGTGTGCGTGTTTTATTCACCTAGTACTCCCCTATTTGGGGTTCGGGTCAGTCACAGCTCCTGGCCCCGCCTCTTCACTGATTGCTTTTGGTCCTTTTATCCCTTCTCCTTGCTTTATCAAACCTCGTCTTAAAACTATGTATGGTTCCTGCCCCCCACTACGTCATTTGTGTATGTGAGAGTGTGTATGTGTGTGTTTTTACTCCCCTAATTGGGTTGGGGTCGTCTGGCCCCTGGCCCTCTTCATATTTACTGGGTCATCTCTCTCCCCCCATGAGCTTTATCAAACCTCGTTTTAAAAACTATTATGGTTCCTGCCCCCACTACGTCACTTTCTAGGCTTTTCCCACTTCCTGACAACTCATGACTAAAAAATACTTCCTAACATCCCTTTGACTCTGGGGGTCTTCAACTTCCAATTGTGACCCCTTGTTTCTGTGTCCCCTCTCTGGAACATCTTGTCTCTGTCCATTATCTATTCCTCGCAGTTTTTTGTATGTCTCCCCTAACCCTCCTGTCCTTTAGTGTGTGGCCGTTTTCCCCTTAACCCTTTTCATTAGGACAACCCCCAGCTCTGGGACTAGTCTTGTTGCAAACCTTTGCACTTTCTTTAATTTCTTGACGTGTTAATGGGGTTCCAAACTGTTGCTGCATACTCCAGTATGGGCCTGACGTATATGGTGTAAGGTCTTGAATGATTCCTTAGTGAGGTATTGGAACGCTATTTTTATTTGCCACCCCCCGTATGCTGCAGCAGTTATCTGATTGATGTGTGCCTCAGGAGATGTGTTTATTATACTCCCCCCAAGATCTTTTTCGTTAGTGAGGTTTGCAGTCTTTGGCCACCTAGACTATACTCTGTCTGCGGTCTTTTTCCCTTCCCCGATCTTCTGACTTTACATTTGGCAGGGTTAATTAAAGGGGTTCTGGCCCGGGTTTTAGCCTGCCCGGGGTCTTTTATTCCTGCCTGACCCTCGACTGATTTAATTCTTTTCATTTACTTCACATCATCTGCAAACAGGGACACTTCTGAGTCTATCCCTTCCGTTATGTCATTCTCCCAAAAAAATACAGGTCCTAGGACTGACCCTTGGGAACCTCGCCCGGGTCCCCCTCTGACACCTCGCCCGTACAATGACTCGTTGTTCCCTTTCCTGTAATTTCTCGTCCATTGCAGTGCCTTTCCTGTTACGTGTGCCTGATCCTCATTTTTGCTTAACCTCTTGTGGGGAAACTTTTCAACGCCTTCGCCCCCCTCTCTCTCTTCTTACTTCTGTTACCTTGTCTAAAACTCCAGTGGGTTTTTGTGACCAGGTTTCCTTCCCTGAAACCGTGCTGGTTGTCGTTTATAAGCTTTTTCTTTCTGGGTGCTCCACCATTTTCCCCCTGATGATCTTCTCCATGATTTTGCATACTATACACGTCAGTGACACAGGTCTGTAGTTTAATGCCTCGTGTCTGTCTCTTTTTTTAAAAAATGGGACTACATTTGCCATTTTCCCAAACCTCGGTAGTTCCCCAGTGTGTGTGTGTGTGTGTGTGTGTGTGTGTGGAACTATATGTGTGTGGGCTTATTAAGTGTGTAAAGTATATTGAAATTGTTTTTGGTGTATGCGTGTGTAAGTGGGGTCTGCGGGTCGCCTACAGTGCTCCTCTACCGGGTGACCTGACACGACTTATTACCAGTTAATTAATGTAAGAACAAAAAAAAGGAAAGAAGGAACACTGCAGCAGGCCTACGGGCCCCATGGGGGAGCAAGCCCTCTCCCACGGCTTAAGCCAATCCCCAACAGGTCGGTTACTTCATAAGGAAGGACTATCACCCCACCCTCACCCACTCATATATTTATTTAGCCTTTTTTTACTAAAATTACCAATTGCTATTCGTTACCAAGTACTTGGTATCCTTTTCCCTTATCTTACTATGAGTTGACCGTTCACAAACAGCAGCGGTTAGGTAGTTGGAACACACCCGACCCCCCAAAACCCCCATAGGTGAGATGTCTTGCGTGCAGCCTGTGACCTGTAGTATCCTGAGTATCCTGTAGTATCCTGTGATTGTCAAGTTGATGAGGTGTTCGGCGTATATCCCTTTCTTTTCTTGTTGATATATAAATAAACCTTTTTTTTTTATTTTTGTGTGTATGTTTTGGGGGAGTATGTATGTGTGTGATATGTATGTGTGTGAGTATGTACTCACCTAACTTATGATCTAATTATGGTTTTTGGGTCGATTCAACCCCGGCCCCTCCATTTCACTAGTCGCTACTAGACCCAGTTTCCATGCTTTTGAGTTTTTCTACATCTTCCTAAAGCTATTTTGGATCCTGCCCCCACTACATCACTCTCCAGACTATTCCATTTCCTGACAACTCAATGACTGAGGAGTATTTTTAACATCCCCGCTCATTTTAAATTTTTAAAATTTTCCCGTTATGACCCCTTGTTCCTTTCATATCTCTGAAACATTCGTGTAAACCCAATTCCCTCTATATTTTATATGTTGTTATCATGTCCCCCATCCCTCCTCTTGCCTTAACCTCTAGTCATAGGACAAACCCCTCAATTCCGGGGCTAGTCTTGTTTCAAACCTTTGCACTTCTCTAATTTTTTTACGTGTTTGATGGAGAGGGTTCCCTGGTGCTGCATAATCCAATATGGGCCGACGTCCACGGGTTTCAGGGGCCTGAAGATTCCTTATTCAGATGTCAGAATGCTGTTCTTAGGTTTGTCAGGGCCTTATGCTGCACAGTTTTTTTGATTTGCGCCTCAGGAGATGTGCCCGGTGTTATACTCACCCCAAAACCTTTTTTTGAGTGAGGTTTATAGTCTCTGGGCCCCTAGACTGTACTCCGTCTGCGGTCTTCTTTGACTTGAACTTCATGACTTTACTTGATGGGGGTTTAACTCCAGGAGCCAATTGCTGGACCAGGCTTGTAGTTTGTCCAGACCCCGTAGTTCTGCCCGGTCCTCATTCGATTGGTTCTTATCAACTTCATCCTCTGCAAACACTTCGGGTCTATCCTTCTTTATGTCTTTCACAAATACCAAAACACACCGCTCCCGGACTGACCCCCGGGGAACCCCAAGCCAGGGCGCCCCCCTGACACCCAGCCCTACCATGACCCCGTTGTATTCTAAGATATTCCCCGATTCATTGCAGTGCCTTCCCTGTTATCCATGCTGGTCCTGCATCTTTTGAATAATTTTATGTGTGGAACTGTGTCAAACGCCTTCTTACAGTCCAAGAAAATGTAGTCTACCCCCTTTTCTCTCTCTTTTTCTTACTTTGTCACCCTGTCATAGAACTCCAGTATGTTTGTGACCAAAGGGTTTCCGTCCTGAAACCGTGCTGGCTGTCGTTGATAAACTCATTCCTTTCATGTTCCACCACTCTTTCCCCGATAATCTTCTCCATGACTTTGCATACTATTTGGGCAGTGACTCTGGTCTGTTGTTTAATGCTTCGTGTCTGTTTCCTTTTAAAAAAGGGACTAAATTTTCTGTCTTCCATGCCTCAGGCAGTGGTCCTGTTTCGATAGATGCGTTGAAGATTGTTGCTGTGTAAAAGAACGCCCCTGCTCCCCCTCCCAGGACCCACGGGGGGATGTTACTGGCCCCAAACTCCTTTGAGATATCTGTTCGCTTAGCAACCTCCTCACCCCCTCCTCGGGTTTAGTGTTTGTGTCCAGCACTTGGGGGCCCCCAACCTCTGTTTTCTGGGTCCTTTCTGTCTCCACTGTGAATACTTCTTTAAATCTCATGTTGAGCTCCTCACATACTTCTCAGTCTTTTTTTATGAGATCCCCTCCATTCTTCTTCAGCCTTATTTCCTTTACTGTTGGTTTCTCCCGATGTGGTGAACAACAGCTTTGGTCAACTTGGCTTTTGCTGCTATGTCATTCTCGTATTGTCGTTGGGCCTCCTCCTTATCTCTCAAATTTTTCTGGCTCTTCGACTACCCCTTCATTTTCCCCGGTCATTTTCCTCTTATATTCTTCCATTCTTTATTGCATTTAGTTTTTGGGTCTCTACACTTCCGGGTGAACCCAAGGGTTGTCCCGGCCTTCTCGTTATGTCTGTTGTCCTTAGGTACAAACCTCTCCTCTGCTGCCTTGCAAATTGTTGTCACATATTCCATCATCCATTCATGATTTCCCTGACATTTTTCTGTCCCACTGGACCTATACATAAAGTTCTTTATGCCTGTGTAGTCCCCCTCTTGTAGTTTGGTTTTATTCGGCCTGTTCTTCCCTTGTAACTCTTTTTTCAAAGCTCAGAACCACATGGTCACTGGCCCCAGGGGCCTTTTTTTGTATGTCCTCAATATCTGCACTACTCAACGAAATACTAGGTCCCCTCTTTCGGGTTCATCCTCCCCCTCTCTCTGGTAGCTCCCTTTCGTGTTGGTACATGAGGTTTTCTCCCACCTCCATCATCTTAGCCCTCCACGTTTCTGTGTACTCACCTAATTGGTTGCAGGGTCGAGACTCAGCTCCTGGCCCCCCCTTCCTGTGCTCTGGGTTTTGCTCTCCCTGTCCAGACTTTTTTTCATACCTTGCTTAAAACTATGTATGGTTCCTGCCTCCACTATATCTTTCTCTAGACTTTCCACTTCCTGACTACTCTTGGCTGAAAAAGCTTCCTAACGTCCCCTTTTACTATCTGAGTCTTCAGCTTTGTTGTGTCCCCTTGTTTCTTGTTCCCCTCTGGAACATCCTGTCACTTCTTTTGTCGATTCCCCCCATATTTTTTATGTCGTTATCATGTCTCCCTGACCCTTCTTTCCTCCAGTGTTGTTAGTCCTATTTCCCTCAACCTTTTTCATAGGACAGTCCCCGAGTTTGGAACTACTTGTCGCAAACTTTGCACTTTCTTGTTTCTTTACGTGCTTGACCAGGCGTGGTTCCAGACTGGTGCTGCATATTCTAGTATGGGCCTGACGTCACGGTGTACGTGTCTTGAACGATTCCTTGTTAAGGTAACGGAAGCTAGTCTTAGGTTTGCCAGTCCTGCCGCAGTTATCTGGTTGATGTGTGCCTCCAGAGACGTGCTTGGCGTTATACTCCTCCCAAAATCTTTCTCCTTTGACGAGGTTTTCCTTTTTCCCCTAGCCTGTACTCTGTCAGGGTCTTCTTTCCCTTCTTCGATCTTCATGACTTTGCATTTGGTGGATTGAATTCGAAGCCAGTTGCAGGGCCAATGTCAAGCTTGTCCCGATCTTTTGGTCCTGCTTGGTCCTCTTCCGATGTGATTCTCCTCATTAATTTCACATCATTTGCGAACAGAAACTTCGGTTATCCGTCCTCATGTCATTTACAAAACCAAGAATAACACTGGTCCTAGGACTGACCCCTGGGTACACCGCTCGTCCGGGCCCACTGTGATATATCCGCCCATGGGGTTTTTCCCCCGAGGTATTCCCCGATCCATTCAGTGCCCTTCCTGTTATACATGCTAGTTCTTCCAACTTCTTTACTAATCTCATGTAAAGGGAAATGTGTCGAAACCTTCCTGCAGTCCAGGAAAATGCAATCAACCCACCCTTTCTCTCTCTTGCCTTACCTATGTTACTTTATCATAGAACTCCAGGAGGTTTGTTACACAGGATTTGCCTTCCCTGAATCCGTGCTGTCTGGTGTTTATTATCCTGTTCAGTTCAGATGCTCCACCATTCTTTTCCTGATGATTTTCTCAGAACTTTGCACACTATACACGTAAGTGACACCGGTCTGTAGTTTAGTGCCTCTTTTCTGTCTCCTTTTTAAAGATGTGGACTACGTTGGCTTTTTTCCATACCTCAGGTAGCTGCCCACTTTCAAGGGATGTGTTGAATATTATGGTAAGTGGCACACTCAGTACCTCAGCTCCTTCCCGAAGAACCCACGGGGAGATATTGTCCGGACCCATCGCCTTTGAGGTATCAAGGTCACTGAGTAACTGCTTCACCTCCTCCTCGTTGTGTGTATGCCCTCTAGCACTTGATACATCCCTTGTTGGTGATGCACCCCATCCTGTCTACCCAGCTGCCTTCCGTCCTCCACTGTGAATACTTCCATAAACCTCAAGTTGAGCTCCTCACATACCTCTTGATCGTTACTTGTGAGTTCCCCATCTTCTCTCCTCAGCCTTATCACCTGGTCCTTGACTGTTGTCTTCCTTCTGATGTGACTGTACATCAGTTTCGGGTCGGACTTAACTTTCGATGCTATGTCGTTTTCGTACTGTTTCTGGGCCTCCCTCCGTACCTGTGCATACTCGTTTCTAGCTGTTCTACTAATCTCTTTGTTTACTTGGGTTCTTTGCCTTCTGTACCTTTTCCATTCTCTGACACTCTGAGTCTTTGCCTCCCTGCACCTTTGGGTAAACAGGGCTCTTTCTGGCCTTAAAATTTAATCTTTTCCTCTGGGTATAAACCGTTCCTCTGCCTCCTTGCACTTTGCCCCTACGTGTGTGTGTGTGTGTGTGTGTGTGTGTGTGTGTGTGTGTGTGCATATGTGTGTGTGTATGTGTGTGTGTGTGTGTGTGTGTATTTATGTGTGCGTAAGTGTGTGTGTGTCATATATGAGCTGTATTCTCCAATTTTTCTGGGGGTTGAGACTCAGCTCTTGTTGCGGCGTCCTAAACCGCGTTGACCATTAAATTTCTGGCATCATCAGCCATTTCATATCTAATTCTGAAATTTGGTGTTGAGGTTTCCTTCCCAATTTTCTCAGGTCATTGCACTTCTCAACCACTCAGAGATTAAGGGAATAATTCCATACATCCCTGTGGTTCATTTGAATCTTCATCTTCCATCTGTGTCCTATTGATCCAGACTCTCTTTATTCAATTAGTGTGTCTCTGTCTGACCTATCAATTTCTCTTTTAATTTTTATGTAGTAATTATGTCATCCCTCGTCCCTCTCTCCGACAAGGTCTTCAGGTTCATTTCCATCATTCTCTCTTCACAGGGCATTCCCCTCCATTCTATTAATTTCCCGGACGTTTTTTGAGCTTCTCTACGTCCTTGATCGGGAGTGAACTCCGTACTGATGCCTTGTATTCAATGATTGGCCTAACATATACAGTATTTAAGAGGGATATTTTGTTCAGCTTCCTCAATGCTGTTCATAGGTTTGCAAATATCGTATATTCCGCTGCCTGTAAACGGTTTATGTGAAATCCTGACGATATGTTTAGTGTTGAATTTACCCCAAAACCATTTCACTTTGGTAATTTCAGTTTCTTAATATACGGTACTAGTGGTTGGTCTGTCTTCTCCTCCTAAACTCATGCATGATCTTGCGTTTGTATGAAATGACTTCGATAAGCGTCTATTCTGACCGCATCTCTGGTCTGTTGTGGGCCCCCTGGGGTTTATCACTGTCCACGCCTGTTCTTTTTCTCTCTCTTTAGATTTGCACCGCCAGAAGACAGCGACAGAGAGTTCTCAATCGTATCTGTTAGATCATTCAATAAAATGAGGAACACCAATACTTATCCTTGCATAAAACGATTAGTTACTTTCTCCCATTGTAATGTCTAATTCCTTTCTGTTACTCTATGCCTTCTGTTATTTATTTATCCTTTAAGTAACTGAAAATTCTTCATTTTAACCCTACCCTTTTTCCTGGTTTCGAACTAACCTCTGGTGAGGTACTGTATTAAATGTTTTTCTGTAATACAGGAAAATGCAGTTCATTCATCTCTGTTTTTCTTGTTTAAGTTTTGTGACTGTCGCAGAATTCCAACAAAGATTTTCCATCTTAAATTCATTCTGTATTAAATAAAGACCCTTTTCTCTCGAAGAGTCCCCTACACTTTTCCTTACTATTTTCTCCACAACATATGACAGTATGCATGTTAAAAATATTAGCCTGTAATTTACGTCCTCATGCTGCCTGTTCTGTCTGTTTGCAGCTGCGTGATTGTAGACGTTAGTTGAATATCTCAGTTATTGGCTCATTTGACAGTTTTGCTCCTCACAACATCAATGGAGATATGTTATCCTGTGCCATTGCTTTGTTTACTGTCGGTTCATATAGTAGTCTCATCACTTCTTTTGCTGTGTTAATATAGTCTCCAGCACCGGTTGATCTCCTCTGTGACGTCCTGGAGTATTCCACTTTTTCTGAAAAGACTTGTTTGAATCTTTTATTAATGAAGAATGGCAGATCTTACATTGTCATTCTCCATTAGCGTCCCTCCACAGTTACGTTTTTTCTTATAAGCCTTTAGACTTTGACTCAGTTTTGGCGTTTAATAGATGTGTTCAATCCATCAGTCTTCTAGATTGATGGACTGAACACATCGATTCCAGGCTGAGGACTGATTACCTGAAACTCCTCTTTTTCCAACGTTTTTCTTTGTATTGGACTGATGAAGTCACTCTGTGGCAAAACGTTTCCTAAATAAAGTTTCCCAAGCGTTGCGCCAGTGTCTCATTCTGCAACTTGTCACTGTACTAAAAGATTTGTCACAACTCATTTGCTAATTTTCCTAATGAGTTTAAGTCATGAAGTGTTATGTCATGAAGTGTTATGTCATGAAGTGTTATGTCATGAAGTGTTATGTCATGATGTGTATGTCATGAAGTGTTATGACATGAAGTGTTATGTCATGAAGTGTTATGACATGAAGTGTTATGTCATGAAGTGGTATGTCATGAAGTGCTATGTCATGAAGTGCTATGTCATGAAGTGCTATGTCATGAAGTGCTATGTCATGAAGTGTTATGTCATGAAGTGTTATGTCATGAAGTGTTATGTCATGAAGTGTTATGTCATAATGTGCTTATGTCATGAAGTGTATGTCATGAAGTGTATGTCATGAAGTGTTTGTCATGAGTGTATGTCATGAAGTGTTATGACATGAAGTGTTATGTCATGAAGTATTATGTACATGAAGTTATGTCATGAAGTGCTATGTCATGAAGTGCTATGTCATGAAGTGCTCATGTCATGAAGTGTATGTCATGAAGTGCTATGTCATGAAGTGTTATGTCATGAAGTGTTATGTCATGAAGTGTTATGTCAGAAGTGCTATGTCATGAAGTGTTATGTCAGAAGTGTTATGTCATGAAGTGTTATATCATGAAGTGTTATGTCACGAAGTGTTATGTCATGAAGTGTTATGTCATGAAGTGCTATGTCATGAAGTGTTATGTCACGAAGTGTTATGTCATGAAGTGTTTGGGCATGAGTGCTATGTCATGAAGTGTTATGTCATGAAGTGTTATGTCATGAAGTGCTATGTCATGAAGTGTTATGTCATGAAGTGTCATGTCATGAAGTGTTATGTCATGAAGTGTCATGTCATGAAGTGCATCAGACTAAACAAATATAACTGACTTTGCGTATTCTTTAATTTGGGTCCCCCAAAAAATTTTAAAAAAATTTGTAATTATTTATTTAAAACTTTTATTACTAAAAAAAAAAACTAATTTTCCAATTTTTTAATTTTTCCATAATTTATGTCTGAATTTTTTAGGTGGGGGTGAATTTTATGAGGTGGGTTATTTGAATCTTGATGAATTTTAGCTAAATTTTATAATTTATGATATTTTTTCAAATTTTTGCTAATTTATTTAAGTGAAATTCATAACATTTCAAAATCTTTCTTAATCTATTAAATTTATTAAATTTAAAAAAATTTATAATGCAATTTATAAATCTTTTCTAACATTCATAATTTTATTAAATTTGTTGGGTTTTCATAAAATGTAAAGTTACTTAGGTTTTAAATGTATAATGAAGCTAATTCATGGTCATAATCATTCAAATTTTTTCATAAGGATTAAAAAGTTTTTCATGGAATTTTTAAAAATTTAATAAAATTTTTAAAAATTTACATTGATGTTGAAAATTTTTACGAAGGAAGCCAAAGTGTTGCTCGGTTTTTTCCCCCCATAAAGGCTAAAAGGTTTTTTTGTCATAAGGCTACAGGTTTTTTCCCCCCAGGAAGGTTACAGGTTTTTTCCCCCCAAGAAGGCGGGCGAAGGGTTACAGGGTGTCCCCCCCCATAAAGGTTACAGGTGTCGCGGGTGCCAGACTAAAAAAAAACTGTTTTGCCCAAAAGGTAAAACTGCCCTGCCGGCCCAAAAACCTCCCAAGGCGCTCCCCGCCCAAAGGCAAAACCCCCCCCCAAAGGAGGCTAACACTGCCGGCCCAAAAAGAAAGGCCAAAACCTGCCAAAGAGGCTAACAGCCGGCCGCTCCCCCCCAAAGGGGCTAACACTGCCCGCTCCCCCAAGGCCAAAACCTGCCCAAGGAGGCAACACTGCCGGCCTCCCCCCCAAAGGAGGCTAAAACCTGCCGGCGCTCCCCAAAAGGCCAGCCCCCCCCAAAGGGAGGCAACACTGCCAAAAAAGGCCCGGGCCGGCCGCCCAAACCTCCCAAGGGCCCCTTTCCCCCCCAAAGGAGGCCCCCGGGCCGGCCCCGCGCTCCCCCCAAAGGGAGCTAAACCCCCCCCCAAAGGGAGGCTCCCCCGCCCCTTGTCCCCATAGGCAAAAAAGTTTGCATTTTTTTGTGGGAATACGTTGTCGCCCCGAGGGTTACCAAAGCTGTGGAAATTTTACGGGGTTTGTCGCCCAAAAAAATTTTTTAAAAAAACCCTTCCGGTTTGCTCGCCCTTTTAAAAAAGCAAAACACCTTTTTTTTTCGCTGCTTTTTTTAAAAAGGCAAAAAACTTCTCCCCCCCAAAAAAAAAATTTTTTCCTTTTTCCACTGGGGTTTTCCTTTTTTTTTCCCCCAAAGGCTAAAAGGGGGGGTGAAGGGGGGGAAAACAGTTGCTGAAAAGGTATTTTCATTTTTTAAAAAGGCTAACAGCGGCTTCTTACCCCTTTTTTTTGGGGCAAAATTTTTTGCTTCCTTTTCCCCAAGGTTTAAGTGTGGCCCAACAACTGTGTTTTTGGAAATGGGGCTACCTTCCCCGGCTTCCCCAAAAACTACGTTTCCCTGGAAGGCTAATGCTAAACCCAGATTACACTTGTCCCCAAGAGGAAAGGGCTCGCTGCTCGCCCATGGGGTTTCAGCCCCCCAACCGCTGCTCGCCCAGAGGTTTCGGCTGCTCGCCCAAGAGGCTACAGCGCTCGCTGCTGGCCCATGAGGCTACAGTTTCTCGCTGCTCGCCCAAGAAGGCTCGCTGCCGCCCAAAAAGGTTGGCTGTCCCCGCTCCCCCAAAGAGGCTACACCCTTGGCTCGCCCAAGGGGCCCACAGCTCTCGCTGCTCGCCCAAGAGGTACAGCTCCTGCTCTCCCCCAAGAGGCTACAGCTCTCGCTGCTCGCCCATGAGGCTACACCCTCGCTGCTCGCCCAAGGGGCTACAGCTGCTCGCTGCCCCGCCCAAGGCCAGCTGTTCGCGGCTCCCCCAAAGAGGCTACAGCGGCTCGCTGCTCCCCCAAAGAGGCAACAGCGCTCGCGGCTCCCCCGAGGTTACAGCTGCTCGCGGCTCCCCCAAAAATAAAACGGTCGCGGCTCGCCCAAGAGGATAAAACTGCTCGCTGCTCCCCCGGGCTACAGCGGCTCGCGGCTCCCCCAAGAGGTACAGCTGCTCGCTGCTCGCCCAAGAGGATACAGCTGCTCGCTGCTCCCCCAAAGGGTCTACAGCTGCTCGCTGCTCCCCCAAGGGCCTGGTTTTGCTCCCTGCTCCCCCAAAGAGGATACAGCTGTTGGTCCCCCAAAAAGTCTGGCTGCTCGCTTTTCCCCCCAAAGGGGCCCTACACCCGCTCCTGCCCCCAAGGATACACCCGCTCCTGCCCCCCAAGAGTCTACAGCTGCCCCGGGCTCCCCAAAAAGGGGGCTACAGCGGCTCGGCCGGTTTCCCGCCCTTGAGGCTCCCCCCTTTTGGCTGCTCCCCCCGGGGGATACAGCTCCCTTTCCCCAAGAGGCGGGCAGCCTCCTGCTCGAAGGGGCTCAGCCCCTCCCCCCCTGCCCCCGCCCAAGAGGCTACAGCTGCTCCTGCTCGCCCAAGAGGCCCGGCTGCCCCTCTGAAAAAACTTATTTTGGGGGTTTTTTCCCCACCTTAATTTGGCCCTTGAAAACTTTAAACCCATGTTATTTCTTTTTCCAAATATTCTTTTCTATCCCCTTTTTCTCTCTCTCCCCTCTCTCCCCTCTCTCTCTCTCTCTCTCTCTCTCTCTCTCTCCCCTCCCCCTTCTCTCTCTCCCCTCTCCCCTGTTTAAATGTATCATTTACAAATTTTCCTTGGGGTTTCCCCGAAAATTTCAGTGGCTAAAAAAATTGTTGGTGGGGGGGAGAACACAGATTCTCCTCACAATCCCGAGGAAGATCAACTAGAAAAGGGAGGGGGGAAAAGTGATAGGAATAGGCAACAAAAGGGGAAAAAAAGAAAAGAGGGGGGAAGAAAGGGAATGGGGAGGGAAAGAGGAGAGTGTGGAGGGGTGATTTCGGGGTCGAGGGGCGGTGTTGAGTCGACGTAATTACCTAATATTGGAACACCAGATGTTGAGTCGTTACCAAAATTGGTGACCGCGGGTTCGAACCCCACCCGTGGTAGGGTTTTTAAACCCCCAAAAATTCACCATTTTTGGGGAAACTAAACTAAAAAAGGCATACACCTCATTCAGAGATCAATACCCTAAAACAAAAACAGCACTTTAAAGGGGTTGAAACAGCTCAGAACTTACATTTTTTTTAAAATTTAAATTATGGGATGACACACCAAAAAACCCCAAAAAAAAAATTTTTTAAAATTTTGACAAATTCTTCATATTTGAAGGGACCTGTACGGTGAAAAAAAAACCAAAAATTTATTCCCCCGTAAAATGACTCTTTTTTTAAAAAAGTTTTAAGTGGGGAAGAAAACGGTGTTTTTAAAGGTTTATTGAAGTTTGGGGGACTTAAAAAACAAATCTTCTAAAATTTTGTCTTGATGACACAAAAAATTATTGGTAAAAAAAAGAAAAATTTTTAAACCCCCAAATTTTAAAGTAGGATAATTCAGTGAGTTGAACACTGATTTAAATTTTTTTATAAAGAAAAAAAAATTTTCAACTTACACTACCAGATATTAATTGAAAGATTCCTTTGGGGAAAAAAACCCCTGAGCCAAAAGGTTAAAACTGACTAAAAATTTACGTTCCCCAACCCCTTTTTTGGGCACAATCTAAAAAAAATTAAAAAAAAAAAAAAAAAAAAAAAAAAAAAAAATTTTAAATATTAATGAAAAATTTTTCACAAAAAAATTAAAAATTAAAAATTTTTTTTTTGGAAAAAGGGGGGAACTAATTCAATTCAAGCAAGGGAAGAATAATTCAAATTCCTTGGATCAAAAGCCCCCAGCTTCATTAAGGTGGGCCTCCCCCCTTCCACGCAATTCTAAATATTAATATATCATTTAGAATCTTTAAAAAAAATTAAAAAAAAAGGGAAAAAAAAAAACCAATTTTGGCCCAAAAAAAAGGAATTTTTTCAAGTTTTTTTTAAAATTTTGAAAGGGGTTTTTAAAAAACCAAAAAAAGGGTTTTTTTTTAAAAAAAAAAAAAGGAAAATTTAAAAATTTTGGGAAAAAAAAAAATTTTTGTTAAAAAAAGGGGTTTTTTTTTCTTTTTCGGTTTTTAAAAAATTTTTTTTAAATTTTTTCCTTTACCTAAGGGGGTAAAATTGGGCCCAAAGGGTTTAAAAAATTTTAAGACAGTCGGATGAGGCATTCTGAAGTTATAAAAAAGAGAACTCCCCAAAAAATAACAATGTATGCAACTTTGATACATAGTTTTTTTAAAAAAATTCATTAGATTCGTGAAAATTGAAAACGTTGTTAATTAAAATTTGAGTTTTTTTAAAAATTTTTTTTTTACATTTCTTTTCTATTAAAAAAATTTTCAATTTTTTTTAAAAAATGTCAACTGATTTAGTGTTATTTAAAAAAAATTAAATTTCTTGAAAAAAAAAAAATAAAATTTGTAAATTTTCGCAAACTTATCTTAAATTTATTAGGGGAAAAAATTTCCAATTAAGATACCCCCCAAAGTAAAAAGTCTATGCCCCCCCAAAAAAGGGAATCTTTTTGTTATTTCTTAAACCCAAAATTTTTTTTTAAAATTTGGGGGTTTAATTTTTTTTTTTTAAAAACCATCCGCTCCGACTGAGGCAGGGTGACTAAAAAGGGACCACTTTCCCATCATTCACTCCATCACTGCCTTGACACAGGCGCACCTGTACTTCAGTTCAAAACTGCAAATTTTTCCCCCCCTTCACCAGGGGAAAAGGCACTGTTTTTCCATTTCCCAGGGCTCAAGTCCGGCTAACCGATTTCCCTAAATCATTTCATAAATTTTACCTTGGTCACACTCCAACAGCAGGTCAGGTCAAAAAAAACACTTTCCTCCACTCCTCGTATCTAACACGCTCAGAACCACTCGCATACAAAATCTCATTTACACTCTACCTTCAAACATTCCAGGAAGCCCCAAAACCCCCCGCCTGTCCCTAATACAGATTTATTCACCCTCCAATCATCCTCTTTTGTTGCAGCCTCCCCAAATGATCGAACAACCTCAACACCCCCTCTTCAGCGCTGTGGACAGTACTTTTAGTAATATATATATAAAAACATTATTGTGACCACGAACAAGTGGTTTTGATCAATAACAACATGGACTAGCCAATATTCAAACCCATGTTTTTTGGCCCGCCACATAATGAGCAAAAACCCACATTTAACCCAAGGACCCAGCCCTGAAGAACCAAGCACCCAGGCAACCTGGGTGTTTGCCTAGGTGGTGGGGGGTGCCCCCAGCAAATTTTCTTTCTTCCCCTTTTGGGTGTACTACCTAAACAGCAGTTTTTTATATTGTTCGGTCAGAATAAGTTAAAATACTGCTCGTTGGGGAAGTACACCAAACGGGAAAAAGAATGAAAAAGCTCAGGGGCCACCCACACCACTGAAATTCCCCTCGGACCAAGGGAAACACCCCAAAAGCGGCCCTGGGTGTTTGGTCCTGAAGGACTGCATGGTCCTGTGGGTTAAATGTCATGGTTTTCGCTCACCATAAAGGGGGGCCCGGCGCTTGGGTTCGAATCCTTGACTAGTCACAGTGTTGTTATTGTTTATATATATTATATATATTTATTTATTGTGTCATAAACCGAAGAAGCTTAACTTTTTGCTCTAGTGTTTTATGTATTTAATGCAGTTAAAAGTATGGAAATGGCTAGAAAACCAAGAGCTGTACCATATATTTTTCTGTTAAAGAACTTGTGGAGTTGTTTGAGGTGTCCCCACCAGGGTCTCTAGATGACAGGTACTTTGTTTATGGCTGACTTACGGCCAACTCAACACTTGTTCTCACAGCCAGTTCATTTGTGGGAGGTGTGTTGATTATTAATTCACACTGGTCATTTATCGCTTTTTCCCGGGGTTACCCAACCAAAGATCCTTTGATAATTCCGTCACCAAACCATCTTTGGAGAAAGTTTGGTAACTAGTTAAAAAATATGGCCCCCGAAAATAGCTTTGTTTCTGCAAGCTAGTCCCCGAAACCCTGTGTAATAAGCTAGTCCCTGAGGGGCCCTGTGTAATAAGCCAGTTCATGCGCAGGGGAAACCTATGCACTTGCTGACATACTGGCCTCTGTGCGTTTTCCACACAATATTTTTTTTTTTTTGATACTTGAATTCTTGGCCCGGTTAAACCTATACTGTGTTTCTCTTTCTTCAAGTGTTTGCAGTTCTTTTGTGTTGAGTTTCCCAAATAAAAATCTAATACAGTTGTCTTGGTTATGGAAATTCCTTTTTTTTTTTGTTTTAGTCAGATATACCTTGATTTATACCTTTTATATGAGAATATAAGGGACAGTGCTCACTACTTTTCCCCTTTTTCATATTAAAAGGAACATTCTGAACTGACTAATTCACTGACATGAAGGGGTATCTTTCTTCTTGTTACACTGGCCAGACCGACCACGTCCCTGTCAGGGGGAGATGCAATCCTGACAGTGCGGTTTAACACCTTGTTAACCTTAAGGAACACTTGGAGTATGGGAGTTGTTTTTCCCTTCTCCAGATCACTGTCATCTGGCTCATGTCTGCGATTATAATAATGGTATACAATACTGAAAACGATAATTAAGGCACATGTGCAACAGTTCGGAAAAAAGACACCTAATACCTTTTTTCATTTTTTCCCCCGACGTCTTAACATTCAAGAGTTTCTGTATAAAAAAACAACCCTTATGTTTTAAATTAGATGCCAAAAGGGAAGCTTCATTTCATCGGCACTCTCCTTTGTTCAACACCTGAGGATAAATAATCCTTCAGCATTAACAGGTAGCCTACATAAAAAAAACGACCACATAAAACTTTTCGCACTAGGATATTCCCAGCAGACCCACGTGGTAGCAGGATTCTTTCTGATGTCTCAACTGATCTGTAGTTCTGAGTTCTTTGAAGAAAGCACGTACATTCACAGATATTTTCTCGCCTTCACTTTTCCCTCTTTTTTTATCCAAGAGAGAAGATACAGAGTTCAAACCATTCTACACAATCCACCAACTTCCAGAAATAACCAAACAATTCTGGTGTTACTCTGCATAATGTATCTACATTCACCACGGGAACGCCTACCAACAGTAACATCCACGTCTCTGATGTTGCCACTGCTTCAGTTGGTATACTCGCTCCGCCAACAACAAAACCTCCATTTAATGTTCCCCTCTAAGAAAATAGGAAAATGATCATTTTCCCCGTGCTCAGTGCAACAATTTTTTCATGGAAAAAAAGGGAAAGACTTGCAGCGGGAACATTCACTAGTAACCTGAGAGACATTTCATGCCGTGGATGAAGAGAAGAAGGAAGAGAGACAGAGAGAAAACAGAGATGGGAAGAGATAAGTTAAAGTGACACTAAGTGAGGCTGATAGGGTAACGAGAGGTCACGTCCCATTACGGTCCTTTGAGGCCTCACCTCACCAGAGGCGTCAAGAACATGATTATATCACTGTCAGTTCACGTCACTGGTTGGTCATATCACTGGTTGGTTAATCAATAATAAGATATATTATTGCCATTTTATTTTTATTCAATCAATAATGACATTTTATTGTGCAGACTTTATGGTCAGTGCCAAGACACGTCTCTTTCCCTCGTGAGTTACATCTCTCGCCAAGACACGTCCTTGCCCTCGTGAGTTACATCACTCCCCGCCAAGACACGTCTCTTGCCCTCGTGAGTTACATCACCCCGCCAAGACACGTCTCTTGCCCTCGTGAGTTACATCACTCGCCAAGACACGTCTCTTGCCCTCGTGAGTTACTCCTCTCGCCAAGACACTCTCTTGCCCTCGTGAGTTACATCACCCCGCCAAGACACTCTCCCCGGGCCCTCGACACGTCTCTTGCCCCCGTGAGTTACATCACCCCGCCAAAACACGTCTCTTGCCCTCGTGAGTTACAACTCTCGTCCAAGACACGTCTCTTTCCCTCGTGAGTTACATCACTCTCGCCCAAAAACGTCTTTGCCCTCGTGAGTTACATCACCCCGCCAAGACACATCTCTCGCCCTCGTACACGTCTCTTGCCCTCGTGAGTTACATCACTCTGCCAAGACACGTCTTTTGTCCTCGTGAGTTACATCACTCTCGCCAAGACACTTTTTCCCCTCGTGATTTAAAATTTAACTCGTCAAGACACGTATCTTCCCCCTTGAGTTACATCACTCTCGTCAAGACACTCTCTTCCCTCGTGATTACATTATTCCCCAAAGACACGTCTCTTGCCCTCTTGAGTTACATAAATTTCGCCAAACACGTTTCTTGCCCTCGTGAGTTACATCCCTCGTCGAACGTATCTTGCCCCCGGGGTTACATCACCCCGTCAAGACCCCTTGCCCTCGTGATTTAAATCCTCCCAAGAAAATCTCTTGCCCCCCAGGTTACACTTCCCCGAATTACATTAATGCCACTTTCAAATGGTATTATTAAAACCCAAATGTTCGATTTTTAAAATTTTTCCTGGTCATTTCACACTCGAGTCACTTAATCACAAGTTACTTCATATTCCCCTTGGGTTTAATCAGTCATTTATATCAACACCAAATCATGTTTTATTACTTTTACGTAAATAACTATCACTGTCAGATAGGATCTTTTGTCATACAACACCACTATCAACAGACATAATAAAAGGCGAAAAGGCCTGGTTCACCTTTGGGTGAACCGGGGGCAAAAACCCAAGTGCGCTAGAGAATGGAAGAAGTATAGAAGGAAAAGGACCCAAAAGAAAAAGGAGAGAAGTCGAAAAACAAAAATGAATATGCACAGAAAAAGAAAGCTAGACGAAAATCGAAAATGACATGGCAGCGTAAGAAAAAGTGTGACCCAAAGCCCCGGGGTTCAGTCACATCAAAAAGAAAACAACAGTCAAAGATCAGGTAATCAGGGGAAAAAAGAAGGGGGGGAGTTTACAAGAAAGGGCCTTAAAGTATTGAGGAGCTTAACATAAAGATTAAAGTATTCATGGAGACACCTAATACCTTATTCATTTTCCCCAGGCGTCTGGGGAAAATTTAAGAGCTTCATATAAAATCAACCCCATTAGAATTAGATGCCGCGGGAAGCTTCCTTTCCCCGACACTTCCTTTTTTCTACACCTGGGGTAAAAAAAATCTGTCAGCATAAATGGGGAGCCTACATAAAAAAAAACGAAAATATAAAACTTTTCCCCTAGGATATTTGCAGCAGGCCCGTGGTAACAGGTTTTTTTCTGAGGTCTCAGCTGATCTGTAGTTCCAAGGGTTTTTTTTAAGAATGCCCTACATTCCCCCCCGAAAATTTTCTCCTTTTCACTTTTCCCCCTGTTTTTTTCCAGGAGAGAAAATCAGAGTTCAAACCATTCTACGCAATCCACCAACTGCCAAAATAACCAAAAAAATTTTGCATGATGAATCCACCCTTCACCACAGGAACGCCTACCAACAAATAACATCCACGTCTCCCGATGTTGCCACTGTTTCAGATGGTAAAAAAAGTTTTCACGGAGGGACCGAAAATACCCAGAAAGATGGAGAGGTGCGATAAAAAACAAGACTAAGATACAAACGATGGGGGAAAAATAAACACTTAAGCGGGATAATGTGATCCTTTATTGACAAACACCAATTCCCCGGACAACCATTCATTTAACTCCCTCTTTGGCAAAATACCATATGACAGGGTTCCCACCCTTCTTCCCAATTAAAACTATTGCTATTTTCCCCCTAGTCAGGGCCTCACGCAGTGGGGTTTTTTCAAGTCACAGATCTCAGATCTGTTTTGGGCAAAAAAAGCCCACTCGTAAAACAATTTCAATAATGGATCACATTTTACTGTTTAAGTGTTTATTTTTCCATTGTGTCGGTATTTTATACCATTTATTTCCAACAGAGGAGGGGAAAAAAAAGGTCAAGCAAAAACAGATATCTCTCCTTGGGTCCTAGAGAAAGAGCAGAGGTAAGAAGCCTTTCCCTTTCAACCACGCCTCCAAAACGCCAAATAACATATCGTTATAAATGGTGCCAGCGGTGCCCCGCAGCAGTTGTGTTGAGGGGGGGAAGGGACTGAAATTTTTTCTACCACTTCTCAGTCTCTACAAGAAGCATCCATCTCTCAACGAGTTATCCTGATGTCGTGTCTGCAAATCTCAGCGTCCTGACACAGGTAACCCGGGTTCAGGCCGAAATTTTCTAATTCTCCGAAAATGGCGTCACTGACTTCCCTCACAGCGTCCCATGCTGTTTCTCAGTCCCTGCTCCCGCCTTGCCAGCATTTCTGCTTTTTTGTTCAGCTCAGCACAACTATTTCAGCACTTCAGAGGGGGAGTTTGTGGTGATTTCAGTGTCCAAATGTGGGTGTCTCCCCCGTGTATGGGTAGGGGGAGGGGTAGGAAGCGGCCCGGGGTCCTCGCCTCTCCCGGGCACTCACGCTCCCCTGGGGTACGCCGCCACCCACCATACACCACTCACTGAATCCCCCTATGCTGTTTTTTTGAAATTTTCCCTTTTGAATTCTTTCCAGAACTTTTGTATC
>WNWK01033599.1:0-21039 GCA_009830355.1 Cherax destructor | reverse complement strand
CGTATAAAACGTTTTATTTTTCATGCCTCCAAATTTGGCACGATTGGCCTGAGATGCCTGGTCAGCATAAATGGGTCAACACTGTGTCGCCAAAAAAAAAAATCTGGGACCACTTAGTACCTTGTGGGAGCACCAGAAATTGAGCACCAGCTAGAGCAAACACTGCGGCAAACAAAAAGGATTCACATGTATGTCTATTAACACTCCCGAAGAACAGAAAGACAGACACACAGACAGACAGAACACAGACGGGCTTGGTAACACATAAAGGAAGCGTATAATCTCATAAAATGTCACCTGAAATTTACTGGACTGATTGAAAAGATAAGACCCCTCCCCCCCCATCAAATGTCACCAGTCATCATTAGTGGATATCAGATGAGATAAGGCAGCAACAAAATCTTACATAATTTATTACTATTATTATTATTATTATTATTATTATTATTATTATTATTATTTTTAAATTCATATTATTATTATTATTATTATTATTATTATTATGCATATCATTATTATTATTATTTTTTTATGCACTATCATTATTATTAGTATTTGAGTATAATTTCAGTACCTAATATTAGTGTCAGAAAAAAGATTGGCTATGAAATCAAAAGAACTATAAATTGTTTTTTTTTTTTTTCAACAAGTGGGCCCTTTCCCCCACCGAGGCGGGGTGCCCCAAAAAAAAAAAACCCCAAAAAAGAAAATACTTTCATCATCATTCAACACTTTCACCACACTCATAAAAAATCACTGTTTTTCGAGGAGTGATCTACAGCTAAAAATTTCCCCTCCCAGCTGTCACTATCCCAGGCCCCTCCTTTAAAGTGCAGGATTGTATTTCCCCCATTTCCGGGACTCAAGTCCAACTAAATAAATTAATGGTTTCCCCTAATCCTTCACAAATGTTCCCCTGCTACCTCCAACAGATCGTCATGTCCCAAAAATTGCTCCATTCACTCCTTCTAACACGCCACATGCTTGTAAGTCGCCCTCGCCCACAAAACCTCCTTTTTCCCTTCCCTTCCCAACCTTTTCTAAAACGACCCTCCCCCCCTTTTCCTTCCCTGTTTATATGTCCAAGTTTCTGCTTTTATCCATTCTCTCTAAATGACAAACCATTCAACAACCCTCTTCAGCCTCTGACAAATACTTTTAGAAACCCCACACCTTCTTCTAATTTCCACATTCGAATTTATTTAAACCCTATCCTTCATAACCCCCACCCCTTTGACAGTCCTCCAAATATCAAAACTTTTCTTCCATAACCCCTTTTCCCCAATGTGATACCCAATTTTTTTTTATTTAAATGTTGATCCCCTCATCACCTTACTTTACTATGTTCCTTTTAACTTTCTATTTTAACCCTCCCAAACTCGTCCACAACTTTTGCAATTTTTTAGAATCTCCCATAAGCACAGATCATCAGCAAAGTAACTGTGTAAACCCCCTTTTTGCATTTAATTCTCCATTTTTTCCCCACCCCTTCCCCCACCCTAGCATTTACTTCTTTTCAACCCCATCTATAAATATATTAAACAACCATGGTAAATTTACACATCCCGTCAAGACCTACTTTTACCGGAAGTAATTATAAAAAAAATTATATAAAAATAATAAAAAAAAAAAAAGGATTTGGCACACGCAAACGGCAGGACCCTGTTTCTGTCAGGTGAGCATCCAGAGCCAACTTCTCCGCCTCATTTTCGGTAAGCTGACCCCCAAAAAAATTTTTTTTCCTATAACACTTAAAAAAAAGTGATTATTTCTATAAAAAAAATTCTTTTTTTTTTTTTTAAAATATTGGGGGAGTAGCAGTACTAATGTTTTATACGTTTGGGCCATTTAAGGGTTAAGATGAAATGAAGTTTGCATCTTTCTTGATTTTTTTCTCAGTCCCAACATCAAAAGTTTTCATCTTATTCATGTTCTTTGGGTTAGATGAAAAGAAGTTGTGCATCTTTCTGATTTTTTTCAGTCCCCAAAAGTCAACAATTTTTTATCTTATTCAGCTTTTCCATTTGTCATTCTTTTCAGGTCACAACCTGAGTTATCATTCCATTAGTCGGCTTTTCTTCATTCTTCTTCTTAATCATATGAATTAATGCCTCATTGGCCAAAGGTATGCCATCTCCACATGTCATCCTTTTTAACATTTTTTCTCAGTTTTTTGAAAACCAAAATTTCATGCTTATTTTTCTTTGCAGTTCCAGGATCACAACACATTCCTCTTGGGTGCCATTGTTACTATCCAGAGATGAGATGGGATGAAAAAAAGTCAAAAGTCGATTCACTAACACAGGCTGAGTGTATTTAAACATGCATGAATGAAGCACAGGGGGGGGGTTTGTACATTACGTGGGCCCTTTCCCCGGGCCGGGCTCACTGTAAGACAGAGGGGGAAAGACTGTGGCGATGCCTTTTTTTCCCCCTATGTGTACTACAGCATGTAAATTGATATTTGGGTTTCACCAAAATTTTTCCCAAAATTTTGCAGCCTTGTTGGCGTGGAAACGGATTAACAGATTGATTTATTTATAATTTGTTCAGTATAGTACTGTCCTGTATCCCAAAAGCTGGTTGGGGGAAAGTGAAGACTGAGAGGCTGTTTATTCAGTTATCTTAAAGCTCAGTCTTTTTCATTAAATTGCTGAAGAATAGCAACATATTATTTTTAACTACCTTACGATGCATAAAAGTTGGAACGAGGAAGCAGAAGAATGAACGGAACTGTGACCCATGCATATAGCTGGTTTGAGATTACAAAGGGCTCAATTAAAAATGAATGATTCCTGGTGTACCAATGTATGAAACAAATTGCTTGTAATTCTGAGACTTTTTTTATTATTAAAAAGGGTGATTCTGTATCCCCGTGTTTGAAATGTGGGTTGGCATTTTAATACAGTTCATTTTAAGTATTGTTTTTGCCGTTAAAAATTGTGGATGTTCATAACTTAGTTTGTAATTTGGAGACCTGTTTACTATATATGAGGCCATCCACAACCTAGGAAGTGAAAGTTTAAAGAGGATTTCTTAGAGGACTTTTTAAGATACCGGGTAAAGTGTATGGAGGTTATTGTTGAAAGAATTAAGAGTAAGCGGATAGCAGATGAACAAGAGGCTTTAGGAAAAGGTAGGGGGTGTGTGACCAAGTGTTTACAGTGAAACATATGGTGAACAGTATTTAGAAAAGGGAAAAGATTTTTGTGGATTTATGGTTTTGGGGCGAGATGGGGGGGCAATGTGGCAGATGTTGCGGGTGTATGGCATGGGAGGTGGGTTTGAAAGCAGTGAAGAGCTTTTATGAGGATAGTGAGGCTAGGTTAGAGGTGTAGGAGAGGGAGATTTTTTCCCCAGAAAAGTAGGCCTTAGAAAAGGATGTGGATGTCCCGGGGCCGTTAATTTTTATAGATGGGGTTGTAAGAGAAGCTAAAGAAAGGGTCTTGGCAAGAGGTGGGGGTTAAAAGACAAAGAATCAAATAAAAAGGGGGAGTTTCACAGTTGCTTTTGCTATGACCTGTGTTTTTGGGAATTTGAAGAGAAGTTGCAGGGGTTTGGGTGGATGAATTTGGTAGGATATGTAAATGAAGAAAATTGAAAGGGAAAAAGGAAAGATAAGGTGATGAGGATAACAAAAAGATTGGTGACGAAAGATTGATATCAGATTGGGGGGAAAGAGTATGGAGGAAGTGAATGATTCAGATATTTGGGAGTGGACATATCAGCAGATGGGTCTATGAAGGATGAGATGAATCATAGAATTGATGGGGGGAAAATTTAGTGGTGCCCGAGTCTGTGGAGACAAAGAACTTTGTCCATGGAAGTAAAGGGGGAATGTATGAGAGTATGTTATACCAACACTGTTATATGGGTGTGAAGATGGTTGAATTTTGGGAAAGGCTAAAGGCAGTGGAGATGTCATGTCTGAGGTCAATGTGTGGGTGAGCATAATGCAGAGAATTTGGAGTTTGGAAATTAGGAGGAGGGGGGGATTACCAAAACTATTATACAGAAGGCTGAGGGGGGGTTTGGGGAAGTGGTTGGACATGTAGAGAAAATGGAAACGAAACAGAATGAGTGTATAAATTTGTAGTGGGGGGAAGGGCAGGGTGGGGCCCTAGGAAAGGGTTTGGGAGGAAGGGGTAAAAGGGTTTTGTGTCGGGGGGTTGGTTTTCCCACGCTGCGTGGCTATTTGAAAAGTGAATGGAGACAAAGGGTTTTTTAATACTTGCGTGTGTTGGAGTGTGAGCAAAGTAAATTTATAAAGGGGATTAAAGGAAAGGCGGGCCCGGACTTGAGCCCTGGGGGGGGAATCAGTTTTGCACTCAAGGGGGGGGTGAATGTTGTAGTTTTATAACTGTAGTGTAAAGCACCCCTCTGGCAAGACAGTGATAGTGAATGATGATGGTTTTTTTTTTCAAGCCACCCTGCCTTGGTGGGAATGGGCCATGTGTTAATAATAAAAATAATGAAAAAAATGTTGATAGGTCTGCTAGCATTCACAAATGTCAATTATAATCATACACACAGTTCTACGATTCGCCTCACACTACAGTATAAAACAGAATTTTTATTGGTATGTTAAAATCGGGTATTCTATCCATCTCATTACATACTTTTTTTTTTTTTTTTTTTTTTTTTTTTTTTTTTTTTTTTTTATTAGTGAAAAAAAAACTTTCCTTCATATCTTGAAAAGAGAATAAACCTAACTAAACCAGATGAACCCCAAAAAGCTTATAGACATGGCCAACAAACTTAATGTTTTCCCCACTGTGGATCAAAGTACAAGCAAAAATTCCCAAACTCAAATCTCAGCCAAAAAAATACCAACTAACTACCCAAATACTCTATATCTTGCTCCAATAACTCTACTGAAGTCTCACACATCATTAAATCATTAAAAAACAAAGCAGGAGATCTAAATAACTTGCCACCATTCATATAAAAAAAGCAGCTCATGTGCTTTACCCAATATTCCAACACTGTTTAACAAATCTTTGGTCCTCAACCTTCCCATCCATACCAAGATAGCAAGGGTTCCCCGACCCTCAAAGGAGGTGATCCCCTGATCTGAAAAACTATACACCTATCAAACTTGCCTTTACTTTTAAAAATTTTCCAAATAATCCCAAAACTTTTTCTTTTACCTTATTTCCAAAAAATCTTAACCCCCTCATTTGGGTTTAGAAAAAAAAATTGTACGAATGATGCTATTATACAAATGCTTGAATTAATATATACACCCCCCGAAAAAAAAATGAATATCCCCGGGGGGTCTTCATTGCCAAGAAAGCATTTGATACAGTGGACCACAATTCCTGCACCAAAAACTATATCATTACAGCATCAAAGTTTTTCCCCCTTGATTACCTAAAACTATTTTTAAGAATTGATGCCACTACCAGCCTGTAGCTGTCCCCCGGGGAGTGCCCTAGGCCCACCCCTTTTTTCTCATCTACATCAATGATTCCAATTGCATCTCAACCCCTTAAACCGTTCATTTGCAGATGACACTACTTATGTCTCCCCCCCAAAAAAACCCCCAGCTATACCTAGAAACTCTGTAAATAATGAGCTGCAAAAAATATGTATTTGGATGATGACCAGAAAACCCTTCAACATAGACAAAATATACTTCCGCTGTTTGGAAACAAGCCTTAAATACCCAACAATTTTTGATAAAGGGTTTCCCCAAAAAGACACACGGGAGGGAAAATTTTTGGCTTTACCTTGACTGTAATCAAAAATTTCACCCTCCACCATATACCCAAAAAAAATTTTCCCCAAAAGTGGGCCCCCCCTTTTTCCAAGATACGGTCCCAACCCCCAAACGACCTCCACCCTATACCACTTTAAATATCCCTACCTCCCCCATGGTATTTGTGCCTGGGGATCAACCACAGCCAACCACCTTCCCCTTTTAACCCCTTTAAACCCCTTTTGGGGGGTTGACGGGCCCTTTCCCGGAAAAATTTTCCCCGGGGTTAAATTTTTTTTAAAAAAAAAAAAAAAATTTTTATGAAATGATAAAAATTTTTTTTCCCTCATAACCCAAAAAAAATGGAAATTTGATCAAAAACTAACAAAAAATTTTGTTTTGAAGTTCCCCGGATCATGACACTACCCTCAGCGATTTCACCCCTTAGCCCTATTTTCAAAAAATTTCCCCAAAGTATCAGTTTCCAAAATTATACCCATTTGTTTAGAACCCATTTATTCTATCGAATGAGGGAAAAAACCGCCATTTTCCCAATTTTCATCTACCCAAAATAGTGGTCAAAATGGGTTTTTTTTAAATTTTCCCCCAAATTTTTTAAAAGATGTTAATTTCCCCAAAAAATCCCGAGAAAAAAACATTCCCCACTAAAATAGCATGTTCTTTTCATTGCCATGTCTCCCATGCCCCCCCTTTCCCTTACTTTTTTCTTTCCATTTTGAATTTTTTTTTCCCCAAAAAAAAAAGATTTACTTTTTGTATACAACCCGCATCATTGAAAAAATTAAAAAAATCAGAGCCTTGTGATGAAATAAGACCCAGGATGTGTATTGGGGGGAGGGGGTTTTTTTACTCCTGAACATCGTCAAAATCAAACATTTTTTTTTCCCTTTTAGCCCAATTTCAAGGTACTTGTATTGTATCCCCCTCAAAATCATCTCTATTTCTGTAATATATTTTCCATTTTATAAAAAGAGAAAGAAAACAAAAAACATCAATAAATACCATCAAAAACGACTGCAAAGTGTGTTTTAATCAAAAAAAAGGGCAGGTTTTTTCTCATTATGCAGGGGTACTGCGGGTTTTATACCCCCTTTTACCAAAAGCCCCCATTCTTTCAAAGTTGGGCCCCCCCCGAGTTTTCTGTTTTAAAATTTAGGCCCCTTTGGGAATTTTTGGCGACTAGACGGCACCAACCCCGCCCCCAAAACATATAGGGCCCCAAAAGGGGTTTAAAAGGCCCCCCGTATATTTTTATTGCCAGTTTAATCTTTTAAAAAAAAAAATTTTTTAAAAAAAAAGAAATTTTTTTAAAAGTTATGGATATAAAAAAAAAAAAAAAAAAAAAATTTTGGGGCAAAAAATATTAGATATGATGGGGGAAGTTCACTGGATGCCCCCGACAGCAACAGGGTCCTGCCACTTTCAGAATTGTTGCTGATATCCTTTTTTTTTTTTTTTTTATTATTTTTTTAAAATTTTTTTTCTAAATCCCAAAATTTTTTGTAGTTCTTTGGGGGTTTGCCAATCTATTTTTTACACTAATATTTGGATAAAATTGATCAAAAATAATAATAATGATAGGGAAAAAAAAAAATAATAATAAAAAGTGAAAAAATAATGATAGTGAATAATAATGATATGAAAAAAATAATAATAATAATAATAATAATAATAATAATAATAATGAAAGTTCCCTGAAGCATTGTAAGATTTGTGTCGTGCCTTATCTCATCAGATCTCCACTAATGATGACTGGTGACATTTCACAAGGGGTGAGCCGTAGTCTTATTTCTTCTTATCACTCCAGTAATTACAGTGATGACATTTGACGAGCTTACACTGCTTCCTTATTTGTTACGCAAACCTGTCTGTCTGTATCTGTTTGTCTGTGTGTCTGTCTTTCTGTCTGTCTGTGTGTCTGTCTTTCTGTCTGTCTGTGAGTGTCTTTCTGTCTGCCTGTGTGTCGTCTCCTTCTGTCTGCTTGTCTCAGAGAGTAGCTCATGAACCAACTGGTATTACAAGATCACAAGCACAGTATAACACTTTGTCTTGATTTTTTAGTTATCCTAGGTAATTTACACTATGTATACGTGTAATTGTATACAGGACCCCGAGTATCGTAATTAATCCGCTCCAGGAGCTAGTACTTAACACAAGTTTTCGAATTCAACCATTATTTCCCATAAGAAATAATGTAAATACAATTAATCCGTTCCACAAAAAAATATTCACATATAAAATAATTAAAAACAATATATATATATACATTTACTTACCTTTATTGAAGAGTTGCAGGCATCTGGAAGATAGAGTAATGAGTAATGAAGGTCCTCTTGGGCATTTTCTTCCAAAACAGGCCTGTTTCATCACAATTAAACACTTGTTGGGGGAGGAATTCTTCAGCCTCTACGAAGGGAAATCCCCACTCCCTGCATGCCTGCTACACTCCCTGCATGCCTGCTACACTCCCTGCATGCCTGCTACACTCCCTGCATGCCTGCTACACTCCCTGCATGCCTGCTACACTCCCTGCATGCCTGCTGCATCTCCTGCATGCCTGCTACACTCCCTGCATGCCTGCTACACTCCCTGCATGCCTGCTACCTCCCTGCATGCCTGCTACACCCTGCATGCCTGCATCCCACTCCCTGCATGCCTGCTACACTCCCTGCATGCATGCTACACTCCTGCATGAATGCTACACTCCCTGCATGAATGCTACACTCCCTGCATGCCTGCTACACTCCCTGCATGCCTGCTACACTCCCTGCATGAATGCTACACTCCCTGCATGCCTGCTACACTCCCTGCATGACTGCTACACTCCCTGCATGTCTGCTACACTCCCTGCATGAATGCTACACTCCCTGCATGAAAGCTACACTCCCTGCATGAAAGCTACACTCCCTGCATCAATGCTAAACTCCCTGCATCAATGCTAAACTCCCTGCATCAATGCTACACTCCCTGCATGCCTGCTATACTCCCTGCATGCCTGCTACACTCCCTGCATGAATGCTACACTCCTGCATGAATGCTACACTCCCTGCATGAATGCTACACTCCCTGCATGAATGCTAAACTCCCTCCATGAATGCTACCACAGGGGTGCCACTAGGAAGCTTCTTTGGACCCATGGTGACTTATTTCACAGTGACAATCACTAAAGCACCAAAAAAAACACCAAATGTAGTGTGAATGTTTGAAAGAGCGCACTAGGTAATGTTCTCTCAATGGTAAACAACGCTTTACTGGCGGCGTCTGCGTCCCGCAGGCGCGGAGCAGGCGGACAGGTCTAATACGTTACAAACACGAGCGGTTTTACGATTCTGAAATCGTAAAAGCTTACGAAACACGATGTTTACGAAGTAAGAACCTTTCGAAACTCGGGGGTCCACTGTATATTTACGTATGTGTTAATGTGACATAGAGACAGATAGAGACAGAGACAGATAGATACAGACAGACAGAGATAGACAGCCAATCAGGTACCCAGCTGACCAGCCAGCTGCTGGCCAGCCAGGTGGCCAACCAGCTGTTTGCCGCCAGGTCCCCAGGCAGGCAGGCAGGCAGCCATCTGGCCTGCCAGCCTGCCGACATCACTTTCCACTTCAAAGGGAGTGTTAATATGACATGACATCAGTGAATCTATGGTGTTTGCCACAGTGTTTGCTCTAGCTGGCCCTCAATTTAACTGGTGTTCCCACAAGGTACTAAGTGGTCCCAGATTTTTTTAATATGGCACACACCGAGTGTTAAGACCCATTCTATGCTGACCAGGCATCTCAGGCCAATCGTGCCAGATTTGGAGGCAGGAAAATTAAAACGTAAATAGTATACGTTTGGGGCAGTAGCAGTACTTACGTATATACGTGTGGACTGTTTAAGGGTTAATAACCCAACAAAAAGCTGCTGTGCGGATGATTACCAGCTCCTGTGCCATTCAGCACACCCCACCACTTTTCAAAAGCTTGAACCTACTAAATATACAAAATATACACTCATATTAATGTCCCTACTATATATACAGAACATTAAACTCCCAATATAAACCCTCTGCTTACACTTCTCCTTGATAGCTACAACAGAACGCAGTCACAATACAAGGCATAAGGCACTCTTCGACATCCCTCGTGTCAGTCTCACACTGCAAAAAATGCAATGCACATAAAGGGCCCAAAGATCTGGAATTCACTACCTGAACTGGTAAAGAATCCCCTAACTACATACAAATTTAGGGCTATGCTTAAAAATCATCTCTATTCTTTTATATTCTTTATCTAAAATTGAATTAGATATGTATTGGTATTGTACATTTTTTATTTTTTTTTTTATTTTAGAAACATTTGAAGAAAAAAAACTTTAACGCAGTACCCTGTGAATTCACTACGAGGATTTTAGGCACTTTTATTAGATCACTATTCTACTTACAGTAGCCTCCAGGTGTTTGTTTTAAGTTATAAAGGTTTTTTTTTTGGAAGGTGGAAATAAGCAAGTCACATTTGTCTTCCTCTTAAATAATTATTAATAAGGCTGATAGTGAGGCCCAAATGCTAGTTTATATTTATAAAGCAATGTATGACTGTAATTCATCCTGATATATAGATGGTAATGAAGGAGCTGCAGATGTAGCCGAGGCAATAGATGAAGGCATAGTCACACAGGAAGCTCTCGCAGAGGAGAGTGAGAGTCCACCTCTCCCAGAGCCGTTCTTTGATACACTGGATAATGAAGGTATCTCTGTTACATCTCAGACCATGGGGAAAACTTTGTGTTCACTGAATAGCCATGAGCAACCCAGTTAAAATGTTTCAAATCAAAATTATTGTAAAAAAAAAAAAAAAAAAAAAAAACAGAAGAAAATTTCTACTTATCTTAATTGGAAAGTCTGTTAAGCTCTTCTAAATTCATGGTTAAATTGCCTTATACACTGTCAACTATTTTTTTCACTATGTTGATGAAATTCCTTTATTTTCATGTTTGTGTATAACTCTCACAAAATGTCAATCCTATTTAAAAATATTGATTTTGAGTTTACACTTTATTTGGATAGTTCAAGTGTACAGTGTCATGTTTAACATGCACGAGGGACATGAATTTACTGAGTGGGATATTCAGAATTTTCATTTTTACAGAGTATATGACGCATTTAATTTTATAGCCCTCTTATTCAGTCTCTTTCATTGTAGGAAGTTGGCAGCGTATGTGTGTAAACAACCATACATTAACAAAAGAATAAGCATTCAGTACCAGTTTTCCATGGGTTGATAACAATGGCTATTGTACTCAGTCTGTATGTTTCTGATGAGCACTGAATTCTTAGACAAGCAAGTTAATTAACTGCCATAATAAGAATGACTGATTTATGCATAAAATCACCAGTCACAGTGTCAGGCACATGTCTTAGAAGACTGATCCAGTGATGCACTACTCATGTGCATGCTTCCACATTTTGTTTTTCCACCTAATTTGTAACCTCATTGTTTATATGCTGTTATTAACAATAGTTGGCTTCATTGACTTGTCACCTTCTACATGTAGCTGACATGGGGAAATGTTTATCAATAATATTAAATCTTTAAATTATCATGCTTTTATCTGGCACTTTTACACAGCTCACATTATCTACTTCTTAAGTCTTTACATGCAGTCTCTACAGAAATTGATCTTAACATCTTGCAGTCAATGTTATTTAGTGTGCTTATGCACTTAATTGTATATTAAAAATGGAGCAAACACTTAATGAGGAAAAAGAACTGTTGTTAAGAGTATTGTGCAAGTAATACACTCATCAAAACTGCAGTCTGTTTTAATTAATGTGTTGAAACACTAATGATACTGTATAGCTGAAACACCATATTGGTAGAAGACTATTTGTATACAATATTTGGCTTTGTTGAGAGTTTTCTCATTTTTTAATAAATACATCTTTTGAAGTATCCTGCTAGAGTGGATAAAAAAATTCAGATTTTTTTTACTCTGTTGTTTCCCACTGGGGTATGGTGAACCACAAGTAAAGGAAACACATTAACCATCATTCATTCATTAGCTGTCTTGCCAGAAGTGCATAGACACATCATAGTTCAAATAACTCTAAAAACTGTAACATCCCCATCCCTACTTTATAGTTCAGGAATTAAGTTTGGCTAAGCAGTTTTTCCTGAATCCCATCATAACTATTACCTTGCTTTCACTTTAGCAGCATGTCAAATCGTCTTGTCTACACTTGGTCCAATCGAATGTGCACACATGCCTGCTGGATGATCAAGCCCCTAACACGTAAAGCTTTCTTCACACTCTCCCTCCAGGAAGGATATTGCAGCTTGGAAGGGCATCTGAACTGTAGTACAGTCATACCTCGGTTAACAATGCTGTCAGTTAACAATAGTTTCGGGTAACGATATTTATAACGTAAAAAAAATGATTGCGGGTAACGATGTTTGCTTCGGGTAATGACATTCGTACCGGACGTGTCCGCGTGGCGCCCAGCTGAGCGCGCACTCCAGGGAGCGTCAGTGTGCTATTGTTTACAAGCGAGAGCGACCACCCACCCACACCCACGCATTCATACCAGTATATTGTCATTATTCCACTGTTTTTAGTGCTTGCAACTGCTAAATAAGCTACCATGGGTCCAAGGAAAGCTCCTAGTGGTAAGCCTGTGGCAAAGAGGAACAGAAATACGATAGAACTGAAGGAGATAATAGAAAAATATGAAAGTGGAGTGCGTATCACTGAGCTGGCCAGGCTGTATGGTAAAGCCTTTTCTACCATCGCTACCATTGTGGCCAAGAAAAATACAAGTAAAATCAAGGAAGCTGTTGTTGCAAAAGGTTCATCTGTGTTCACAAAACAGAGACCACAAGTGCTGGAAGATGTGGAAAGGTTGTTGTTGGTGTGGATCAACGAGAAACAGTTAGCAGGAGATACTGTTTCGGAGGCAATAATATGTGAAAAAGCACGGCAGTTGCATGATGATCTCGTTAAGAAAATGCCTGCAACGAGTGCTGAAGTGAGCGAATATAAAGCCAGCAGAGGCTGGTTTCACAAATTTAAGAATCGAAGTGGCATACATAGTGTTGTGAGGCATGGTGAGGCAGCCAGTTCTGATAAAATTGCAGCTGAAAAATATGTGCCTGAATTCCAGGAGTACATAGAGGCTGAACAATTCCTCCCCCAACAAGTGTTTAATTGTGATGAAACAAGCCTGTTTTGGAAGAAAATGCCCAACAGGACCTTCATTACTCAGGAAGAAAAGGCACAGCCAGGACATAAGCCTATGAAAGACAGGCTAACTTTGATGCTTTGTGCTAATGCCAGTGGTGATTGCAAAGTGAAGCCTTTACTGGTGTATCTTTTGAAAATCCCGTGTGTTTGGCAGATGCGGTGTCAGCAAGTCTAACTTGTGTGTGATGTGGAAATCTAACAGAAAGGCATGGGTCACAAAGGACATTTTCTTAGAGTGGTTCAATGGCGTGTTTGGCCCCAGTGTGAAGAAATATCTATTGGACAATAATTTGCCACTTAAGTGCCTCCTGATAATGGACAATGCTCCTTGTCATCCTCCAAACTTGGTAGAGAAAATTGTGGAGGAGTTTAAATTCATCAAAGTGAAGTTCTTGCCCCCTAATACCACTCCTCTCCTCCAGCCCATGGACCAGCAGGTCATTTCCAACTTTAAAAAACTACACTAAAGCAATGTTTCAAAAGTGCTTTGATGTGACCACAGACATGAATATAACCCTAAGAGACTTTTGGAAAAACCATTTCCATATGCTGCATTGTGTAAACCTTATAGGTAAGGCTTGGGAGGGAGTGACTACCAGGACTTTGAACTCTGCCTGGAGAAAATTGTGGCCAGACTGTGTCCTAGAGAGGGATTTTGAAGGTTTTGGGGCTGAGCCTCAGAACCCTGAGCCTGAGCCTGAGCCTGTTGTGGAAGAAATTGTGGAATTGGGCAAGTCTATGGGGTTAGAGGTGAGTGGTGAGGATGTGGAACAGTTGGTGGAGGAGCACAAGGAAGAGCTAACCACTGAAGATCTGCAAGAGCTTCAACAGCAACTGGAACAAGAGACCAGAGGTCAGGACAATGGTTCAGAGGAGGAGGAGGAGGTGGAACAGAGATGGAAGAAGGTGCCTTCTTCAAGGATTAAGGAGATCTGTGCCAAATGGAGTGATGTGCAAGGCTTTATGGATGAATATCACCCTAACCATGCTGTTGCAGGCCGTGCTGGCAACCTGTACAATGACACAGTGGTGTGTCATTTCAGGGATGTGTTAAAGAATCGCCAGACACAGAGCTCCCTGGACAGATTTATTGTTAGAAAGAGGTCCAGTGACTCTCAAGCTGGTCCTAGTGGCATTCAAAGAAAAAGGGAAGTAACCCCAGAAAAGAACTTGGTACCTGCAGTGTTAATGGAAGAGGATTCCCCTTCCAAACACTAGCATACTAGGGATGTATCGGATATCCGTATCCGCATCCGCATCCCTGGAGCATCCGCATAAATTCTTACATCCACATCCGCATCCGTATTTTTTCTAAATGAGACATCCGCATTCGCATCCACATCCGTATTTTTCTAAATAAGACATCCGCATCTGCATCCGTATTTTTCCTAAATGAGACATCCGCATCCGTGTCCGCATCCATAATCACTATTAAATAAATATCCGCATCCGTGCCAAACAAAGCGGATGTGGCGGATATTATAACCTAAATTACAGAGCTTGCATGTTTGTTTCCCACAAACTTGTTCTTATGATTTACAAATTAACATTGCAGCTTCAAATATTATAACTTAATGACCTGTGCAGAGAGAGAGAGAGAACATAAGAAAGGAGGAACACTGCAGCAGGCCTGTTGGCCCATACTAGGCAGGTCCTTCACAATCCACCCCACTAACCTGGAGTTTACCTGGAGAGAATTCCAGGGGTCAACGCCCCTGCGGCCCGGTCTGTGACCAGGCCTCATGTTGGACCAGAGCCTGATCAACCAGGCTATTACTGCTGGCCGCACGCAGTCCAACGTACGAACCACAGCCTGGCTGGTCAGGTACCGACTTTAGGTGCCTGTTCAGTGCCTGCTTGAAGACAGCCAGGGGTTTGTTGGTAATCCCCCTTATGTATGCTGCCCAACCAAATTTTCAATTCTATCCAAGAAATAAGCTTTCATAATTCTATTTACTCATGTGCAAGTCCCACTCAAAACCAACCCCTCTCACTCATGAATTTATCCAACCTAAATTTAAAACTACCCAAGGTGCTAGCTTCAATAACCCTACAAGGCTGATAAATTAGACACATATACAATGGAAATAAATTATAAATTATACTGCTTATGTGTTTATACTTTATTAGACACATATGCATTGAAAATTAGGTTGAGCAAATATTCTGTTAGTGGGATGGATTGTGAAGGACTTGCCTAGTATGGGCCAGCAGGCCTGTTGCAGTGTTCCTCCTTTCTTATTTTCTTATGTATCTTTATTGAGGAAACGTTTCGCCACACAGTGGCTTCATCAGTCCATACAAAGGAGAATCGTGAAGAACAGGAGTTTGAGGTAATCAGTCCCTCAGCCTGGAGTTGCTGTCTGACACAGCAACATCTTGGTATCTTGGAAATAAATAGTATAAAATACCGACACAATGGAAAAATAAACACATAAGCAGTGTAAGTGTAAGTGAATGTAACCTGACCTGGCTGGGTCGGGGCATTGGCTTAAGCCGGTGGGAGACTTGGACCTGCCTCGCATGGGCCAGTAGGCCTGCTGCAGTGTTCCTTCTTTCTTATGTTCTTATGTTCTTATAATGTGATCCTTTATTGACAACGTTTCGCCCACGCAGTGGGCTTTACCTGACCCAACATTCTCCACCTGACTATATCCTATATATTTTCAACCTGACCCAACTTTCTCCACCTGACTATATCCTATATATTTCATACACTTCCCCTGTTATCTAATTTTTCACCTGAACTCAGTCATGATCTTCTAGATCTCTTCGATAAAGCCCACTGTGTGGGCGAAACGTTGTCAATAACAGATCACATTATACTGCTTATGTGTTTATTTTTCCATCTTGGTATCTTAATACAGGGAATTCTTCACTTGCCTAACCCTTGGCCACCACCTACTTCCACATTGGTCAAATGTGACACCTCCTACGACTGCTTCACCTCTCCTGCCTACGGTATATAAGTCACTTCTTCACATATATGTTGTATTATCAAGATTGATGGACTGACAACATCCAGTCAAGGTTAAAGGACTGATTACATCATTCTCTGTTGTATGTACTGATGAATCCACTATGTGGCAAAACGTTTCCTCAATAAAGATACCCAAGTGTTGCATCTGTGTCTAATTTATCAACTTGTCGGTTCTCTGAACCATTCATCTGCATATGTGTGAGAGACACACACACAGTAACACTGTGGAGGTGTATAAATGGAAAACAGGAATTAATATAGGGATGTAAATAGCGTTTGATAAACATATTAGGTTGGATAAACACATGAGTGAGGGGTTTGATTTGAGTGGGAAAATATTGTTAGTGGGATGGATTGTGAAGGACTTACCTAGTATGGGCCAACAGGCCTGCTGCTGTGTTTCTCCTTTCTTATGTTCTTATGGAGGAACACTGCAGAAGGCCTACTGGCCCATGCAAGGCAAGTCCTTATCAAAATCACCACTACCCAAAGCTACTCAAGAATTCACTCCCACACCCACGACACCAATCAAACCCATTCTCCTTTGTATTGGACTGAGATCTGTTTGTGACAAACAGATTTCAGTCACAAACAGATATGAGATGTGTTTGTGGCTTGATAAATCCCACTGTGAAATCATTACTTGCCAGACTGTGTGAAGAGAGAAATGAAAAGAAACGCAAACAATCAAAGGACGATGAAAAACCAGTAAATAAACAAAGAAGAGAAGACTCAGCGCAAAAAAACTACAGTGGTTGCAACATTAGATGCAGCTTCCAGCAGTGATGAAGAGGGAACCTCTGCAGAGTCTGCAGCAAGCAAAACCATGCAAGATATTATTGAGAGTTATCATAAGGAAAAGAGAATTAGTGGAACAAGTGGAGACAGCTTGCAGTGGTGGAAGAGAATGAAGGGAGAGTACCCTGATTTGTCGAAGAATGCTTGCCAGTATCTGTGTTGCCCACCAAGCAGTGTTCCTAGTGAGCAGTTGTTCAGTGTTGTTGGTCTCATTTATGACAACAAAAGAAAACGACTTCTGGCAGAAAATGCAGAGAAACTGTTATTCTTGAAGAAAAACCTTCCAATCATAAACTTTAAGTATTAAGCAAATGTCAATTGATTATGTAATAAAAGTATTATGTATTAAAGGTATTATGTAATGAAAGTATTTGCCATGTGGTAAAAAAAACAAAAATCAGGTGTTTATGACTGTCCTGCAAAATCCGCATCCGCATCCGCCCGGATGTCAAGATGTGACATCTGTAATCCGCATCCGCATTTTACTGTAAGCAGATATCCGCATCCATCATCACAGTATTTTACTGTAAGCAGATATCCGCATCCGTATTTTACTGTAAGCAGATATCCGCATCCGATCCGCAAAATAAGTAAGACATCCGTATACACATCCGCATACCGGATATCTAAATTTTTCACATCCGATACATCCCTATAGCATACTACTCCACCTTCTCCCTCCTCCCGTCCTCCACACATCAACAACTCTTCAATAAATGTAAGTGACATGTTATTGTACAATATTTACATGTGTATTTATTTATTGTTCATTAAATTGTGTATTATTTAATGTCAAAAAGTTCTAAAAATATTTTATTTAACTACTTTTGGAAGTCTTGGACGGATTAAATTTATTTCCATTATTTCTTATGGGGAAAATTGATTCGGTTAACGATTGTTTTGGCTAAAGATATGCCCTCTCTGACGGATTAATATCGTTAACTGAGGTATGACTGTATCAGCACACCTCTGGCAAGACAGTGATGGTGAAAGCATTTCTTCTTTTTTGGGTCACCCTACCTCAGTGGGAGACAGCCAACGTGTTAAAAATACATAAATATATTAAATAACCATGGTGATATCACACTAAGACCTTTTTCTAATGGAAAATAGCCCCTTCTCTCCTATATAGTCTAAACTGACCCTCACTCTCTGCATAAAAACTTTTCTGCTTTTAACTGTTAAACTAGTAAACCCAGAAGAAAATAAAAAATGTTGACAGTGTTGCACAATTCCGAAAAAAAATCTTTGTTTTAAAAAGGTACTTCTTTTTCTAAGAATAAAACAAAGCAAAACAAAATAGGATGAAAATTGACCTGCTGTTGCACCAAACCATATTTGTTTTACAATTTTCTAAGTCAGATTATTTTTTCATTTTTCGATGTCTAACCCTGTACAGTGGTCCCTCGGTTTTCGTGCATCTCCAAACTCGAACATTTATGTAAGCGTATTTTCGTAAGTGCTGTTGCAAGTGTATTTTTGGGGGTCTGAAATAGACTAACCTACATGACAAACTACTTTCTCTTGCACATATCCACAGCAAAATACACTTATTGATATCTGTGATTCTCCTTAATTTGCACATTACTAACCACAGCAAAATACACTTATTGATATCTGTGATTCCCTTAATTTGCACAGTTCTAACAACTATTGCTCCATAATACTTAAGCTAGTCATAAGTTTGCCTAAGATACTCCAATATAGAATCTATATTATGCCAATATATCACCTTTACCATTAATATATAAACTAATTGCTAACTTTTTATACTAATTGTTAAATTCTCAATGTTTAAATTCCAGTACCTAAATTTTGTAAACCTAACCTTACAATCTGTATATCCATTGTATAGCTATTGAGTAAGACCTATCATAAGACTGCCTGAAAAGCCTAGGCATACCTAGGCATATTATTAACCATCTTGTAATATCAACCTTAATGTATAACTATAAGTACCCCCACCTTGTATTACATGAAATAAAGGATTTGAATTTGAATTTGAATTTGAAAAAGGAAGTAAATTCGTTCAGTAATGGCACTTGAGCAGCATTCTGAATGAATTTTGGGAAACCGAGGGACCACTGTATACAAAATCTTGTAATAGCAACAGATGTTTATCAAGGGGTCTTAGTGTTGGAAATGGATGGAGAAGCACATTGCACTATGTCCACAATTTTGATATTTGTTATAAATTTGTTCCAATGTTTTATTTTGATTATAATAATTTTTTTGTCTTCCAACACAATGTATGGGGAATATTATATTAGAATTGTTTCAAGGTATGATATTCCTTGGAACATGGTGATAAGCCTTTAATGGCATATCACACAACTCACAGTAATATTGTGTATCTTTACTGGCAGGGCAACTGGTGGTGTCAGTTCTGGTGATGCTACAATTGGTATTGGTAGAGCAGCTGGTAATGTCATGGTGTGTTGGGAGGTAACTACAGGAGGGCCCCGCTTTATGGCGCTTTGCTTTATGGTGCTTCGCTAATATGAACATTTCAAATTACAGTAGGACCCCCTTATCCACGGGAGATACATTCCAGTGAATGCTGAGGATGCCGGAAACTATGCATAACCATGATAAAGTTTACACACACAACCCGCACATATAAAAGGAGAAGAGCTTACAACGACGTTTCGGTCCGACTTGGACCATTTACAAAGTCACACTAACATGAAGGACAGGTGGAAGGGGTATTTATAGGCAGGCAGACAGGGAAGGGCACAAGAAAGTGGTGGAGGGGTAATGGAGGTAGTAGAGATAGTGGTAGTGGTAGTAGTAGTGGAGTCAGTCATAAACTAGGAAAGGAGCACTGCAAAGATGCTGGTGGCCTGTAAGGGTAAGAATAAGAACACAGTGGGGAAAAATAAAATAAAATAGAGGACAAATACAAGGCAAAAGAAAAGAAAAGAAAGAGAACCCAGAGGAGAAAGGAGAAAGAGGAGAGGGGAAGAGAGAAAAGGGGAAGGAATCAGGTTAAGTCACGGGTGTTCTTAATATAAGTTAGTGTAAACTTGACAACCCTACGCCTGTTGTGGAATCTATCGTGTCTTTGGGGATGTCCATGGGGTTGGAGGTGAGTGGCTAGGATGTGGAAGAGTTGGTGGAGGACCACAGGGAAGAGCTAACCACTGAAGAGCTGCAAGACTTTCATCTGGAACAGCAACATACCACAGCTGAGGAAATTGGTTCAGAGGAGGAGGAAGAGAAAGGGAAGAAGGTGCTTTCTTCAGTGATTAAGGACATTTGTGCAAAGTGGAATGAGATTTTAATCTCGCTCATGTAAAATGGAAGATGGCGCAACATAATGTTATACCATAAATATCTCCTGGAAGTACCCTGGCTTTGTGAAAAGTACTCATTAAACCAACAGATAATTGATCCCACTAGAAATGAAAATACCCTGGATTTAATATTCACAAGCAACGAGGAACTAATTAGAGACATAACAGTTACTAAAACAATATACTCTGATCACAACATCATAGAAGTTCAAACGAGTATTAACCCAGGGTTAGGGAACTGCGGCACTAATGATAGAGACGGGATGTTCATTAAGTTTAATTTTAACACCCATAGAATTAACTGGGAAAAAATAAACCAAGAGCTCTCAGACATATCCTGGAAATCAGACATGAGCGCCCTAACTACCCACCAGTGCCTAGAGAAGCTGAATACAAGCATACAAGGTATGTATGAAGCACGTACCGTTGAGGAAACCCAGAAGAAGGTCAGATATAGAGAGAGAGCATAGGAGATGGTACAGATGAAGAAAACAGGTTACTGAATTGCTTAAAAACACAAATATGTTGCTACAGAGGAGAGATAGTCTTAGCCGAGAGATCACTGAATTAGAGCAAAAACTTAAGATGTCAAACCTAACAGAAGAAGTACAAAGGCCATACAGGATATTGCAAGAAACCAAAATATTTCTATTCCTATGCAAAATCCAAACTAAAACTACCTGTAAATTGACCATTATTGAGAGGAGATTTTATACTGACAATGAACAGGAAATGAGTGAAATCCTAAAAGAACAGTATGAGTCGGTGTTCAGCAATCCACTAAATGACAGCAAGGTAGAAAATGAAGAAATATTTTCACTCCAGCAGAAGGCCCAGACCAACTAACTGACATTAGTACAAATCCCATAGATTTTGAAAAATAAATGGACAACATACCCACTCACTCAGCACTTGGACCAGATTCATGGAATCCTCTGTTATAAAGAAGTGCAAAGTCCATTACAGAGCCCTTAGTATTCTTTGGAGAAGAGCTTAGATCTAGGTGAAATACCGGA